>PVKN010018726.1:0-16726 GCA_004027915.1 Capromys pilorides
AACATGAACAGAACAGTTTAACATGGACTGTCCAACCAAGCAAATCAAATGCCTCTGCAATTTATATTCAGCCTTGCAAAACTTTTTTTTAGGGTCTCAAAATGTTTAAACCTCTCAGGTTCTGCATCTTTGGATGGACCAAGGCTTGTGCCCAGTAAGACTCCATGAGGCCTCTGAAGAAATTATGCCACAGAGGAAAAGCATGATTTTTTTACAGATTTTTTTACTGTAAGCCTGCCCATTGCCTTCTGTAGAATTAAACTTGCTCATTCAACAGTGAACAACAGTGATCACTCACCTTCTACACTGTTCTGCTCTCAGCACCTAGGACAGTGCTTGCGTTCAGTGACTCTCGAGCAATGTTTGTGAAACTAAGGTATTACATAGAGCTTTAGTCTCAACCACATTTAAAATAATGTAGGGTATAAAAATGTGATGACGGTGTTTCTTTTACATAGCTTTTATACATTTATGGCCCCATCCATTAATGTGGCAAAGAGCTTTAAAAATAGAAAGTATGGCCTAGAGACAAATTCTTGTGTCATTATTATTCATGGAAGTTGGAAGGCAATGGATCTGGACACGAAGGCAGTTAATGAAAGTGTCCACTGCTGAGAAAATGATCCAAGGACATTCACTAAAATCCAAGTTACAATTTATGGTATCGATTAATACTCTTAACAATGATCATTAAAGCAAGTCTTACTTGAAGAAAGAAATTGCTCAGCCTCTGTGGTTTAGTTAGAAATCTCCCCTCTCTGAAGATACTCCTCTAAACAGTCTGCTGTGGTGCTATGTGTTTATCACTGGTGAACCATCTGCGAGGCCAGGATGCAGAAGCCTTCAACGGTGTGGTGGAACTGGGAAATTGGACTACAGAAACAGCCATGGCTTTATTTCCCCCATTGCACAAAGCCACCTCTCCTCAAGACTTCTCATCTTAGAAATTAGTGTTTTCTACCTTATTTACTTATGCTAAAAGCCCAAGCATAAGCAAATGTGTTTGTGATTCTTAAACTAAATGTTTACAAAATATATCTCAAGTGCCTTCTTTCTTGCCATCTCACTGCCATGGTCTTACTTGAGATCACTGTTGTGTAGGCTGGGTCAGTCCCCTTGGTGGGAATCAGTGAACAATGAAGGTGTGACACAATTTAACCAATTACACGTGAGAGAAAATGTACTGAGATCCTCAGAGAAAGCTCCCACATCCCAACAGGAGATATAAGGAGGAGATGGCATTGCTTCAACTCCTGGACTTATCATTTCTGGATGTAACACCTGGAATCAGAATAGCTTTCTTGTCTCTAAGAGAAAACTTAGCCTGAGAACAAAGCTAACACTCCAAGGCAGAATAAGAACAAAAAGAGTGAGGGTCCTATTGATACTGATGAGCTACTTGGTCATCCTCAGAGCTACTTTACACAAGGTCTTTTTTTTTTTTGTATTTTAAGGAAGGGTTTACAGGGTGTTCAGGGTCTCACTACTAGATCAGATTCATAGTGATCCACATGTTCACAGCCTCCCAAGAGCTGGGATTACAGGCACGTACCACCACACACAGTCTCAATTGCTGTCTCAGTGCAGGTGGTGGGGTGGGGGGGGGTTGCTATTTGGCTGGCCCTCCCACAGGGTCTTCTTAACAGAATATCCTTATTGTTTAAGTAAACTTCTGGTTCAGAACGTCAGATGCTTATATTCAGACTGATTCACATCAGAAGGTTCCTCTCTTCTAATTTTTACCCTCTCCACTCTTCATGCTGAAACTAGAGCCTTTACAAAATCTTATGTGATTATTCTTACAAACTCAGTGACTTCCTCTTTCACTTCTAAAACTCAAAGTTCCCTAACATAGTCTTATAAGTTGTAGTAGTTATCTAATGTTTCATAACACCAAATAACCCCTAAAACTCAGCAGCTGGAAAGAAACAATCATTTTTTGTATCATGGTTCCTAGTGTGAAGAATTCAGGAGTGACTTGGCTAGACATTTTAGCTTCAGGTCTCTCATGAGGCTTCTGTCAGGACATTAGCTGGGATTTCACTGGGACGGGATGATCTTTTCTCAACTTGGTGTCTTCATATGGTGGTTAGAGCAAAGGCTTAGCTAAGCTGCCATCTTCCTAGGGTTTCTGGGATGTCTTTGTAACATTGCAGTGGCTCTTTCTGGAGCAAATTATCCAGAAGAGGGCAAAGAGAGGCTCAGCCTGTTTTCTGTCCTAACTTTTCATGTCTTATGCTGCCAGACCCACCACATCCTAATCACATACAGGCTACACTCTTAAAGAAGGGAGATTAGGATTTTGCCTTTTGAAGCAATGAACACTGAAGACTTTGAATTACATGGCTTTGCATAATCTAGCCCATGTCTACCTTTTTGAGCTCCTCTAACCCCATTTTTCTTTTTTCTTTTTTTTTTTAATCTCTGCCTCAACTCAGAGGTTCATAGACTTCAGTTGTATTTCACTGACTTCCCACCTTGAGCCTTTTGACAAGTGATTCCTTGTGTTTTCAATGTCTTCCTCAAACCTTTGCCTGTCTGGACACTTCTCAATTTCTAACTCTCAGTTCAAATGTGCCTTCTTCCGAGAGCTTTGTCCAGGCCTATCTAAGTAAGACTTATTTTCTTTCATCACCTCTTATGTTCTTCCTCATACCATTTGCTACTATTTCTATATTTAGTTTACCTATTTCTTCACCCTTCAAGGATGCAAGGGAAAGCATGATGCATTTCTCTTCACAGCATCTGCAGATCCTGGAGAAGGATTTAGCATTGACAGGGTCTCATGAAACCCTACTGAATGAATGAATGAACAGAGAAAGATGCCACCACAGAGCACAAATGGAACGGTATGGGTTGTACACTGGCCACATAAATTCATCATGCAACAATTCCTGGGAGGACTTCCTTCAGCACAGTGAGCAAAATTAGGTTCTGCGCAAGTGAACTCAAGCTCTGAAGCAGGGCAATATAGCCATCTGGGAAGAAGTTGGAAGTAGATCTCATTACCCAGTGAGTATAAAAAGTGCCTCAGACACAGAAACAACCACCCCGGAGATGGGGCTTTTCTCATGGGAGAGCTTCTGCCTGCTCACTGGAAGCAATGCTTGTGCCTCCTCTAGGAGCCATGACCCCCACAATGTAGCAGGGTACGGGCAGAGACAGACAAGTGGTGGCACTATGCCGCAGGACTACAGGTCATAGTCCAAGGGCTGTGTGAGGAGGGCCTGAGGGGGCAGCACATTCTGGGGCAGAGGTTGCCTTTCATGATGTGATTTTGGCAAGAGAGAACTACAGACTTCTTCAAATTATCAAGGGCTCCATTATCCTCCCCAGTGTGAGAGGACCTGAAGTTTTTCCTGATTCCCACAGCACTTCTCTATGAAAACATCTGCAGATGCAGAAACTGGGTAAGGAGCAGCATGAATCAACTCAACCTACTCTGCCTGAGCCTAAAGTGATTTCTGACCCCAGACACAGAAAGCACCAAGGTGGTCCATGCTCCTGTTTCTATAGGCAAACACTTGCCAGCCAAGAGAGACTGCTTCTCACTCCAGGTTGACAGAAGGTCAAAGGTCAGAGTGGAGCTAGATAAAGAACTCACAGTTACGACACTCAGAAGAAAGAATATGTCTAAAGAGTTTACACATGTATTTTACAAGAAGAATATTGTCATGTCTGGTGGCACATGCCTATAATCCCAGTCCTCTGGGAGACTTAGGCAGCAGAATTGAAACTGCAAGTCCAGCCTAGACAATTTATTGATTTAGTGAGTCTCATCTCAAAATTAAAAAAAAAAATCGTAAAGATCTGGGGAAATAGCTCAGTGTGAAGACCCTGGGTTCAACTTTCTGGACCAAAAAGAAGAAAGGAAAGACAAAGAAGAAGAAGAAGGGGAGGGAGAAGAGGAGGATGGTAATAAAAAAAGAAGAGGAAAATTAAAAAGAACGGGGGGGATGTAGAGGAAAAGGAAGAGGAAGACAAGAGGAGAGAGAAGGAGGAAGAAGAGGAGGTATACACTAAGGTAAATTAAAGACACAGGATCTCCAAGGATTCTCAGTTATAATATAATCACCACAATGGTAAACAGTCAGATCTTCGGTTGGTACAGCTAAAAGGCACACCAGGCTTTGGAAAGCCAGCATTGAATTTCTATGCCAGTGCTGCTGCATCTATTCTCAAGATGCAGTGAACACCCTGAGGCTGATACATGATTATTATGAATACACTGGGATGAGAGATAGGTTTGAGCTAGGATTAGAGTTTGACCCCCACTATCACCCTCCAACACCATTGGAGGCCCCACATCATTGTGACAAATGCCATATGTCTTACTGGACACCCCAAAGGAGAGGGTGTAAGGATATGATACAGGGTCTACTCTCATGGGCTCGAGCTCCCTAAGGCTTCATTTCTCATCCTTAGAAATGCACTACATACAGGGTCTCTGTTGGGCACTAAGTATAGGTCAAATGGTAATACCAGATTTAGATAGCTAGCTAAAAAAAGTGATCAGCATGAGTAAGACCAGGCAATCTTCTCTCGTGCCCCTAAAATATCTAGGCCCCTTATACTATGAGATTGACCCCAATAAATATACTTCCTTTTTATCTCCATCTTTGTAGACCTCCTTCCAAGCTATTTCACCTCAGACCACTTACCTCTACCTTCTCAGGGTTCTACAGCTAAACTTAGCTCTAGCCCAGCCTCACACTTGCTAACTGACCCACTATCAAATACTATTCTTTCATCATCTTCCTAAGAGCCACTCCTTGGAATGGACTTAGGTCCAGTCATCCTTGGTCATATGTTATCCTGGTCCAGCCTTATCCCTGAGAACCTGGAGCAGGGTCTGCAAAGCAGGAAGGTATAGAACAGATAGGGCAATTGTTGATGGGAATATATCAGCTTAAAGACAGGCTGCCCTTCCTCATGGAAACAGAGACATAGGAAAATCATACCCAAAAAACATACAAAAATGTCTTCCTGGAGAACTGAAATTCTGAGAGAGACTGGGACCAGGATCTGCTGTCTCTTCACCTATCCATTCACTCAAATACATGGCCAGGAGTGATTCTGAAGGCTTGAGCCTGTGAGGACCTGACTGGCCAAGGTCTGTGACTTCCACCCAAGAAGGCTGGACAAAAGCACATAGGGTGATTGTTGCAAGCTGAGAGGGATCTCAGGACCTAGCCAAAGATAAGCCTTCAAATTGAAGAAGGAGCTAGTGTAGGAGCTAGAAAGGTAGGGAAATTCAAAAGCAAAGCTTAAAACAGGAAACCTCTCATAACTGGGAAGAGTAGCTTATGAGAGGAGCAAAAGCTAAGAGAAATAAAAGCTCAGGCTTTGGTCTCTAACAAAGTGGTGGCTCTGGGAAGCCATGGCTTGCATGTCAGAAGGTGGCAGTAGGAAGAGGGTCTCTCTGAGTAGAGTTTCCCTCTATCCTTAGCACATCCCCACTCCAACAAGCAGACTTTTTCTAACTTAGTTCTTAGGAAACAGAAATCAAAGCATCACTTCATGGTAGAACCATGAGTTTTTCTGCACTACAACTAAGTACCTACTTCTGTGGTCTAGAGTGCGCTTGCCTGCTTCCTTTGCTAACTTGAGAAGGTATTTCATATAAAGAGAAATCAATCTATTATTCCCATTTTTGTTGTCTTCAGTTTTAAATAAGAAAGAATAAAGTGGTGTTTTTAATGAACTGCCATTTTTCCCTTTAGTTATTCCAAAAATAAAAGGCCTTGTGCTTACAGTGTCTTTGAGCATCAAGAAGTTAAAATCCAGGGAGAAATCTACTTCCAAAAAAGTAGAAATGAAAAATAGCTTCAGAAAGTTTTCGGACTTGCTTGCTATTCTTTATAAATGCGTATAAAAGAAGCAAGCATTGAAGACCACGTGAATTGGGGGAAGGTGAAGAGTTTTCTTACCTAGCACCACCCTTGAGATTCAGGAATTTCCCACAAATGTGGGTGCAATTACTCTGTTATTTCTATTCTTGTTTTTAAAACTTCAGTCTTCAAAGGGTGCTTTAGGCTCTTTGCATGTAATTACTGCATGCTCCACCAGCCGACTATATTGTTGGCAGTTTGGACAGGTAATGGCTTGGGACAATAAGGTGCTATAGGCCTTCCTAGATATTGAAATATGTTTGAAATCCCCTGCCATGTTGCTTCAGTCACTTTTCTCATTGCTGAGACAGAACACCTAACACCCAAAGCTGAAGGAGGGAAGGTTCATTCAGCTTGAAGTTTGTGGAGGTTTCAGTCCGTACCTGGCAGGGTGCCTTGGCAAAGAACAGCTCATCACTCACAAGGCAGCAAAAGGAGCAAAGGAGAGAGGAGGCTCTTTCTGGCTCTTAAATTATGTCCACTCCACCAGGATTAAGGTGATGCCAATCCCATCAGTGGACTGGCCCAGAAATCACCCACTTTTAATCCCAGCACTGTCCTCTCTAGATAAATCACCTCTGGAAAAGTCCTATGACTACTTGAGGCTTGAAGGGAACATCTGGACAGAAACCATAAACACATCACCTTTTGTGTAAAGATGTCACAGTGAAGGGAAGGCCTGGGCAACCTTGGTGCTATCATGTTTAGGAGCCTGGACATAGCTAAATCTTGCCCTTCAAAGCCCCCTCTCCATGACCCTCTTATTGCACTCCTTTTACTAACCCCTCCCCCACAATGAGCCTCCTTCTTGATCGCCTCTTGTCATTCCTGCTCTGGACTGTGCCTGCCACAGCCATTCTCTCTCCCCAGCTCATTCCCTACACCAGACTCCCTGTTCATCACACCTCTTCCAGTGACCCTTGTCCTCCCCTTCTGTCTTTCTCTACATCACCAATCTTCCTCTCTCCCGGGGCTTCCTCCTTATCCATACTCTCTTCAGCAGCCCCTGTAGAGCATCCTGCAACCCTCCTTACCGCCTTACTCCACACCATCAGCCCTCCTTTCTGTTGGGTCTCCTTCCTCCATTTCCTTCATGCAAGCTCCTCCTTATCAGCTTCCCTCTGTGCAGAGCAACTGAGCTTCCTATACATAAAAAGAGCTGGGGCAGAATGAAGATGCACTCTTTTGGCATCTTGCACTAGGGAGACAGCACGATGTTTCAATAGGCAGCCCTGATTTATTTCACCTATGAGTATGGGTTCAAGTTGCATTCCTTTACATATAAACGCCTCACGTTCGTCCTTCTAAGATGGTTATGCTTCTTATTTCTGTTAGTTCAATGAAAATGTTTGCATTTGGCCAGGCCATGGTGGCACACACATGTAATCCCAGCACTTGGGAGGCTGAGGCAGGAGGATTGATGCAAGTTTGATACCAGCCTGTGCTACAAAAGTGAGCTCAAGGCCAGCCTGAGCTGCATAGTGAGACCCTGCCTCAAAAAGACAGAAAAAAAAAATGTTCGCACTTACATTGCTTGATCAATTTTTATGCCTCTTATAACCTTAGCAATTATTTTAAAGATAACAATATGCACTGTATTGACCATTGTTATTCTCTTACTATCTTGTTTTCAAATTTTACATCATTTTTTTTTCTTCTTAAAAAAATGAGGATCCAGAACCTCTTTATTGTCATAGCAAAGTCTCCCTGCAGAATCTGGACAAGAAAGCCTGAAAGAGGCAGTTGTGAGGAAAGCCCAGGTAGAGCTCTCGTTTTCCCAAAACATGACTCTGGAAGCTTCCTGTCTAGCTAGTCATGCAGCAGAAAGTGAAAAGAGGAGAATCTAGAGTTCAGATATTGATAAAGATGCCATGCCCAGGTGCGTCCACTGAGCAGAGCTGAAGGGCAGGGCTGCAGGGTCTCTGTCCCGTGATAACTCCTGAGAGTCCAGCATGTCAATGTGAAGAAAGCCTTAATCATTCAAGAATGTGGGCACAGATTGCATCACTGTTCCTCAAACACTTCCAGTGGGACTAATCCTAGGTCCTCCTGGAGAATGATTCCCTGGCTCCAGGATAGAATTTGGTATTTTCACCATTTTTAGAAAACACACCAGGTAAGTCTGCAAGTAGTTTGTAGATTAACTCTGAATGCAATTTGGTATATGGTTTTCTCACTCTTAACTTTGTCTATCTCAATTATTAATTTAGTGACTACTTAATCTAATTCAGTTTTTATGTCCAGACTGAATTAGAATTGTTATTTATTTACTTATTTATTGTGGTTGGCTCAGCCCATTCTGGAGCGGGGCTGGCAGGGCATGTGGTGCCAGGGTTTGAGCCACCATTCCTGCACCTTGCCTAAGCTTGTCTAAGCAGGCACTTTAGACTGCTGAGCTATCTCACTCGCCCTGAATTAGAATTGATCTAAATTAACTGAGTCCTCAGACTCTGTCCTTGCGTGGAGGAAAAGCAACCAGAGATGGGTTTGTTTGTTGTAGATAAAATCTAGCGGAGGTCCTGAGTGGCTTTCTTTTTTTAACTTCTGTGAAACCCCAGTCCGTCATATTTAGGTTCCAGTTTGGACCTGGTTAAAGTTTGTCTCCCACAGGTCCAAGTGCTGGGAATTGGTGCCCATTATAATATAAGGTAGTGGGACATTGAAAAGATGAGACCTGGGAGGTGACCAGGTCATGACCACCTACAAGAAATTCATGCTCATAGAGTGGGTTATCCAGTCTCAAAGGAGTGAATGGTTCTCACAAAACACATTGTCATGAGAGAAAAAGACTGTCCCCTCCCCAGGCTCATGCCTTCTCTCTTCTGTCATCTATCCTCCTCCTGTCATGTGATGCCATCTACCATGTTGTAATCTTGAGCGTTCAGCCTTCAAGAGTGTGTGCTAACTAAACCTCTTTTCTTCATAAAGTGTCTAACCTTGGATATTTTGTCATAATAACAGAAAACTCCTGGGTAGTTCCGAGCATCACAAAGGCCCCTGCTTGCAGGGACCAGTGCTCTGCTGCTTCACTTTCCCTTAAAGGTTGCTCAACGGGAAAACAGGGGTCCCATGCCCAGATATTGGTCTGGCATTTCTCACATCTTTCTTCCTTCTGGGAGAAGTTCCCCTTCTCTCAATCTCAACCTGTAGATATATAAAATAGGATAGCACCACATGGTTTGTCTTTTCTTTCCAAGTGTTAACCCCTGCCTAACGAAGCTGTTTCCAATGACTTTGGACATGAATCTCCAGGGCAAACTTCTGAGAAGTCACCTGCATTCCTTTGAATACAGTTCTCAAACAATTCAACATGCAAGTATGAGAAGCTCTCCAGAAGATCTGCTGTGGTTTAAAGTACAAAGGCTGGGTGGACCTACGAGCTGTGTCTGTGGATTGGAAAGCACTTTGTCCAGTTCTGGAGAAGAAAGTACACAAGGAAGACTACGTTCTTGGGGTGTCGTCTACCCTCTCCTTGTAGGAGTTTAGACCTACTGAAGTATAACTAGACTCATCAGTCTTAAAGTCATCCAAATGATAGATCAAGAAAAAATAGATCAAACAGTTCTTCATCAACCAGTGGCTATTGATCTTCAGTAGACACAGCAGTCCAGGGGCTCTGGGGACATGTATGATCTACTATTCCCACCTCTGCCTAGTGTCGCCTTAGGGCCAACTGGTCCATAAAAGGAAGTCAGGCATTTGGCAGAGGCTGCAGGTAGCATCCAGGCTTCTCTACAGCTGATTTCCCTTAGGGCTACACCCCACTATCTCCTGACTCAGCCCAGCTCCCAGGAGCTAAGGATAATGCCATCACAGTGAGCTGCTCTCCGACACCCTCCTGTCTAGCAGCTCATTTGAGCCTTCCCCCAGCCAACTGACCTCTCATCCTGCAGAGCAGTCAGGTCTCATATCACTTTGACCCTCCCCCTTTTGCCTGGACTTGTCCCCTCACCAAGGGTGGTAGGAGAGGCTCAACACCCAGCAACTCCCTGACTTCAGACCTCAATTTTAGAAAGTTCCTTATTGCAGCTAAACCACTCACCTTAATCCTTTAACCCTTTCAACTTAATCCTCCTGGACTCTGCCCTTGTTGGTGCCTGCCACCTGTCAAAGGAGGGTATTTGTTCTGTGTCTATTTGCCTTTTTACCCTGATTTGGTGTGTGGCCTTTTCCTTGTTATTAAATAACTAGGATATGTGTTTATTTTTGCTCTGACTGAAGAGTGTTACACACATAACAAAACAATAAAAGCACCAAAGAGCACCTGTTCCCTGCTCTGCCCAACTGTGCTTAACTAGATTGCCCACGTATTTCAAGGAATGATGACCTCACGCAGATATAGAGCATCTGGCTCTTGACCCATATCTCACTTTATGAGCCTTTTTGGTGCTTGAAGACTACCAGCTTTCTCTCTGATTGCCATGAATCTCTGTGCATCTTTCCATGGTTCCCTTTAGTTTTATTCCACTATCCATGTACTTTATAGGAAAAGTACCTAAAAATAAACCAGGCGGCATTCAAATCTCCATTGGCAAATAAGAAAAGCACAACTCTCTACCAATTCTGAAAGTCAAAACAGAGATCTCAGGAAGAAATAATGATTCATCTTTATGTCAAGGAGTGCCCCAGCACCAAGTTGGATTTGATTTCTTAGATGACCTGCTTCTGATTCGGCCCAGAGAATAGGCGGAAAATGTTCTCAGGTGAATATAGCTGCTCTGACCCCAAAATCACACAGGAGCCAGGGAACATAGATGACATAGACCAGAGCTTGAACTCCAAGAGAAAGAAAGTAGCCCAGGACCACCACCCCTAGCCCAGGAACAGAGAATTTGTCAGACAGGAAAGAGAAACTAAGATCCTGTGGTGACAGCGTGGCTCTGCAGCTCACACCGTGGCTTCAGTGAATTGTGTGCTGCAGATGGGTACACAGATTTGGCACTAAGAAACAGAAACCCGCACTGTAGAACCCGGGGGGCTGGCTACCAGCAGCACTGTTCACTGCTGAACCCCCATCTTATCGTGCTTCCCTCTGTGTGGATGGAAGTGACAGGCTGGGCCAGAAGTTTCCAACTTTAGACCTTTATTGGGTTAAAAAGTAGCTGCTGGCTGACTACACCCCCAAAGTACCTACAGTGTAGCTAGAAAAACTCCTACAGGAGTAAATAGGAGAGTCACAGCTGGAAGCCATGGTCTCCTCACTGGAGATGGAGTCCTTGTCAGAGGAGGAGCCCACTGCAAAACTTTTCTGTCTTACCCCCGGGAACACAGTGCAGAAACTGCTATTCTAGCTGTCATAGGAGCCAGTAAACAATCGTGCCCTCCTCCCTCTGGCAGTTTCACACTTTAGTCTCAGCAAAAATTAATCAGCGAACCAGCCAAATAGCTCAGCCGATTAAAGCATCTCAAGCAAGCACAGGGCCAGGGTTTGAATCCCCAGACCTGCTGTGTCAGTCTCAACCCCAGGGCATGCTGAGATAGCAAGTGAGACTGGGCATGAATTTGTGCACCTGTAATCCCAGCTGTTGGGAGGCTGTAAACAGGCAGATCACTATGAGTCCAACCTAGTAGGCCCTGATCACCCTATAGACCCTGCCCTAAAATACAAAAAAAAAAAAAAAAAAAAAAAAAAAAAAAAAAAAAAAAAAAAAAAGAAAGAGAGAGAGAGAGAGAGAGAGAGAGAGAGAGAGAGAGAAAGAAGAAAGAAAGAAAGAAAGAAAGAAAGAAAGAAAGAAAGAAAGAAAGAAAGAAAGAAAGAGAAAAGAAAATTGAGCAGAGTTTCTGGCGGTTGTAGTTGGTTGTAGTCTTCCCTGCCCCATTTGTACCAGGAATGGACACCCTCAGTGTGGACCATGCAGAGAAGGGAAGAATCACTGAGGACACTATACATGAGGCCTCCACACTGGGGATCCCTGTCCCCTCTTCCCTAAGGTCACTCAAGAACATGCTCTGTTCAGCTCCCCTACATGCACAGCAGTGGTCCCCAGGCTGTGGGTCCACCAGCACCTGCCACTCTGCATGGTCCTGTCAGGCTTGAGGGGCAACATTCGCAACCCCACAATGGCCTCCTAGAGCTGCTGCCAAGACACAGCAGATTGTTCCCCACTGGCTGGTGTCTTATGACTCTCAGGGCAGATGGGCATCCCATTCTGTTTGCCCCATGATGTCTTCAGCACAGAGTCACCTAGAGTCTGTGTCTGAGTCACACAGTTGTTTTACTTTTATTTTATGTTTTTAAAGAGGAAAAAGTTCATGTAGCTCAATTTGTGGAGGTTTCCGTTCGTACTCACCTGTCTCCAAGGCAGAGTGGCACAGGGCAGAGGGCAGCTAGCTGCTCACAGCCATGAAAGGCAACAGAAACAGCAAGAGCAGAAAGGGAGGAGCGTGCCTCACACAGTCCTTTTAAACACAGGGCTTTACACCAGCCCCAGGCTGGATCTCACATTCATTTGACCAAAGTCACATAGGTAAACAGACAGGGCACACACTTTCCCTTTGTCACCCGTCAACTACCCACTGTTCACTGACCTCTGCCAAGATGAGACTAGAGAAGCTCAAGTGCTGGCACTCAGAGGCACACAGAGCAAACGACATGGGAAGCACTCTCCTTCCTTCCCCTGAGTCCTTCCTTGCTGTGGCTGCCCATGGCCTCAGCCTTTAGGGCCATCTGGCTACTGTCTTCTGACTGGGACACATACACTGAAGCAGGAATTGATAAACCTTTTTCTATAAAGAGCTAAAGAGTAAATATTTTCAGTTTTCAGTTCTCAATAAACCAGCTCTCACTGCAGTGCAAAAGGAGCCATAGGTGATATGTAAACAGTTGGGAGTGGCTGTGTTCCAATGAAAAGTTATCGACAGAAATGCAGTGGGCCACGTAGATCTATGAGCTGTGGTTTTTTCCAGGCCTGCAGGAGATTATTATCTTCCCCTTTAGCAAAACCCTCCTGTCCCATGTCTTGTGCTATCCCTGGGCTCTGCTTTGTAAGCCTAGGAATAAAATGATGCTATCCTTCCCTTTTCAGGGATACAGGTCCATTTAGTAAGTCCTTCTGACTCTCTATAGTCTCACCCAAAGGAAGGACTCCCATATTCACGATTCAAGGCACATTAAAGACTCCGAGGAGGCTGAGCGCTGAGACTCGTTTTGTCCCGCCTGCAGAACACAGCCTTTATCTTCCATCCCTTCTCACCCACAGCCTCCTTTAATAAATGAAAACATCACATTCTCTTTTAATGCTCCCTGAAGCCAAAGCTACATCAAACATCTTCCCAACAGTCGTAATGACTGCTTTGCTTTCAAATAATGTACATAGCCCATCACCCATCTCCACCACTCCATGTATCCTAAACCGGGCTGCAGTCTTTCAGGAATCACAGCACTAAAATATCACAGTTCTAAGTAGTAGAACAGGACTCTGAGCCCAAAGCCTTAAATAATATTTAAATTATATGGTCAGAAGCATCCCAGAATACATAAGATAGAGAATCACCTTCCTGCTCATCCACCATTTTATTTTAGTTTCGTTTATTTGTGTTTTAGGGAAGGCTCTACAGGGTGCTCAGGGTCTCACTACTAGATTGGACTCATAGTGATCTGCCTGTTTGCAGTCTTCCAAGAGCTGGGATTATAGGCGTGTGCTACCACATCCAGTTTCAATTGCTGTCTCTGTGTGTCCCGGGGGCAGTGCCAGCACAATAGGCCTAGGGATTGAATCCCCGGCCCCTGCACATGCTTGCAGGGGCTTTAATCTGCTGAGCTATTTGGTCAGCCCAAAAATGTTCATATCGGGCCTTTTCCTTTTCTCTTTACCAGGAATCAAACTCAGGACCTTGTGCTTACCTGACAGGATCTGCACCCCTGAGCTATATCCCCAGCCCTCTCATCCACCATTAAGAAGCCCGGAGACTTGCTTCTTAAAGAAATCTGTATGTCAAAGGTACAAAAAGGGAGAGATCAATAGTTGTCTATGGCAATAGGATACTTGCTTGTTTTGGGTACAATTTTCCAGTATTAACATGATGTCTTTGTACAACAAAGGAGAAAACAGTAGAAAGTGCTCTGCATAATTCAAACAACAGCTGTCCCTGTGGTTTTGGAACTGTGGTTCTCTTCTTACTCAAAGGCTTTCAGCCTATAGGAAAGGGGACCTGTAAATCAAAGGGAGTTTCAAGAAGTCAGCAGAAGGATTCCAGGCGGGAGGCAGCCAGAAAGAGGGAAATCTGATCTTCATCCATTTTATTAAGTTAACATTGTTCAACATAGTATTTGTCATCTCCCACTAAAATTCCTCTGCTGACTTGGGGAGACACCAGCAAATCTGTGCTTGGCAGCCCTGGAGAGTGGTCATGATTTTATTCTTCACTCAGATGTCAGCCTCAGGACAAAATAGAATTTCTCCAAAATTAGCTGCTGCTTGTGAGCAATAGATTATAAATAAGTTGAAGTTCACAGCCAGAGAACTTGAGTCAACCCTGGTATAGGTTTAAAACACACACACACACACACACACACACACACGCACACACACACACACATGCATGCACATGCACACATACCCCTCAAGGTCCCCAGTCTGGCTTTTCACTCAGTATTATTGTTGGTTTGTAAAAGATGTCCATGGTATAGTGGGGACAGATTCTGCACCCTCACTGACAACGTGGTCACCCCAAGTTGTTTCCCTGCCTTTGAAGAAAGAAGGCTGATTGGGAGTTTTAGCTTCAACTATTTGAACTTCTTACACCCATGAAATGAAACGGACAACATAGCTCCAGAATTTCCTCTTGATTATTCCTAGAATAAGAGAATCCCCATACCATTCTGTGCACACACACACATGGATTTGCACACACACACAGCTTAGAAACACACAAAGACCCTGTCCCTTTGAGGTACATGCATAGCAGCTATAGAAAGATTCAAAATGACCAAAAAGTCAGAAGTTTAGTAAAGCTCATAATCACTTGCTTCACTTCAGTCTTTCAAGGCATTGGGTTTGGGGACCCAGAATCCAACTACGAAGAGCTGCAGAGTTTAGCTCTGTAAGGACAGTAGGTTAGACTGGCTGTACAGCTTTTTTCCTCTGCATGGCTTTGTGGCTTGTTACCTGGTTGGCTGGAAGCTACAGCTAGAGATGGTCTGGCAAACACAAGTACAAACAAGGGCGAGGCCCTGCACAGTCATTCTTTGTACACAGAGTTGATGCGTGGCAGCAGGCTAGCTGCTCCAGGTCAGGTGACACTTTGCCTGCAGCTTCGCAGCCTGAAGACAGCCTGTCTGACCAAGATGAGGCCCAGAGGCATGGAGCCATGGCCTGTTCTAGGGTTGGCTACAAAAGACGCCAGGGAGGAGATGGAGACTTATTAATCGTGCAGGACTCCATAGGAAAGAATAATGCAATCAATTTATAACTCACCATCTGCTTAAAGAAAGAGTAAAAGACTTTGGTTTCATTACACAGATTGGACTCACAGCGATCCTCTTGTTTTCAGCCTCCCAAGCACTGCGATTATAGGCATGCCCACAACAACCAGGCTCAGTCATGGTTTCAGCTCGCCCCAGGGGTGGGGCCGGCTCCACCTGCTGGGGATCAGACCCTGGTTCCTGTGTCTGCCTAAGCAGGCACTTTAATCTGCTGAGCTATCTGGCCAGCCCTGAAAATGATTTTTTTGAAACGTATCAGTACAGTGTCGAATGTGCTAACACAGAAAGTGGCAAGCGAGTACCCAAGTCCTGTTGCAATAAAGTTTTGTTGAAATCCAGCTGTGTGTGTTCCTTTCATGCTGTCGTTGGTTGCTTCTACGCTGCAGAAACATGCTGAGGAACTCTAAAGGATGCGCTGGCCTCAAAAGTCTGAACTATTTACTACCTGTGACTTTACTAAAAACTTTGTTAGTTCCTGTACTAAGGAAATGCGTGGATACGATGCTGACAGTGACTCAGTCCCCAACGTGATTGTTAGGCATGAACCTAAAAACTGAAGAAGCACTTGGATTCACTCTAATTAGATGACAGTAGTGCAGTGATTGAGAAACATTGTCTCTATGCAGTAGAATAGCATACACTTATCAAAAGTTCCATTTATTAGGGCTGGTCAGATAGCTCAACAGATTAAAGCACCTGCTCAGCCAGCGCACAGAGGCTGGGTTTCAATCCCTAGCATGCTGTGCTGGCCCTGCCCCCAGCACTTGGGAGGTTGAAAACAGGAGAATCACTACAGAGTGGATCTATATAGTGAGACCCTGAGATCCAGTAGACCCTGTCCTAAATACAGAAAAAAAGTTTCATTTATTAATGTAATTTATGAATAACATATGTAGTAAAGAATATTTTATTAAGTGAAAACTGAATAGTGTAAAGTACATTGCTTATTAATTTCAACTAAGCAAAAAGAAGTTCTTTTTGCAAAGAAAAAATACCAGATGAAAATAGTACATCAAAACTATGGCATTTCACATCTGGAAATTTAGATTACATTTATTTTTTCACTACACTTTCAAGATACTAACAGCCATTTCTATAACAAATACAACTCCTTATGAGAAGAAAATAATTATTTAACAAATTAGATGAAGTAGACAAGCTTAAATAATATATTATGGTGAGGGAAATCACTCTTGGGACAAAATGAAGAAAGAAAGGAAGGCAAAAAAGAAGGAATGGAGGAAGGAAGAAAGAGAGGGAGGGAAGAAAGGAGGGAGAGACGGATGGAGGGAGGAAGGAAGAAAGAGCAAGGAAAGAAAGAAGGAAGGAAGACAGGAGAGAATGAAGGAGGGAAGGAAGGGAGGGAGGAAGAATGAGAGGCAGGGGAAGGAAAGTGTGAGGGAGGGGAACA
>PVKN010018727.1:0-16697 GCA_004027915.1 Capromys pilorides
CCGTGTCACAGCTAATTCCTTTAGACTAATTAGGAAGCTCATATTTCTTTGTTGCTGAGTTCTGCCCAGATCAATACTGCCTGTTAAATTTATACTAAGAAATTAAACATGTCAGACTTGAAATGACAGATAAGTCACAGATACTTCAGTAAGTTCATCTCCCAAATAGTTCTGGAAAGAAGGTGCAGGGCCACCTGCTACGGGGATGTGACAGTATGACCTGAGGCTACACAAATTGTGTACTTGAGGTGATCATCCAAAAGCCAGCTTTTATTCCTCGCCCCCTATGTTTTGTGGACTTGGTCAAGCCAATAATATTCAAATAAACACATGCCATGGCTCCTGAAGGTCTCTTTTTGTCATAGCAATCAGCTGCCGTAGGCATTTTAGTTCCTAGTGTCCAAGAGAAAACAACACAGCTCAAAGGCGCCTGAGAGTCAGAGTGAGAAGCTGTGTTCTGTGGCTGGGATGAGGCTCACCGCGTGCTCTAAGACCTGGACAGAATGCGCCAAGTTCCTAGGCAGCGGGACTCCCTGGCTGGCGCATCCTGATCTCTAGGTAGCGCTGTAAGCGCAGAATCTTCCCTCTGTCTAGGCAGCGTGGCCGAGTGTCTCTCTGCGCCTCCCTGCTTGCTTTTCTTTTCCTGCTCCTCAATGAAAGTCCTAAAACGGCCAGCATGGAGCCAGCTGCATTGACGGGCCCCGTGGGCTACGGACCCTGCGACTGGACAGCCGAGCGGACGCGAGCTTAGAGCACGCGGAGGACGCCGGAGCACAGCCTGGGCCCCGCTTCCACGTTCGGCACGCAAGCCACGCAGGAAGGGCTGCCCGGGAGAGAGCTGGAGAGCACACGCCTCCGCCGGTGAATTATAGACCGCGCTCTCACATAAAAAGTAGGTTTTCTGCCATTCTCTGCATCCGGTGAATGCAGGATAAGGGGTGCGTTGGCAGCGAGTTCTGCCATTTGTGCCTCTCCCTTGATTAGAAAGAGGATTTAAAAAACAAAGCCGAACTGTCCTCTCCTTTGGCCCGAACACCAAAGGCACGTTGGGCGGCTGAGGGGTCTGCGGCGCCCCCCTTCCCCGCGGGGCGGCGGCACCACGCTGCAGAGCGGGTGCTGGGAGGGGAAAGGCAGACGGCCCAGAGTGCCCTGCGCCGCCTGGAGAGCCCACATGAAAAATGTTAGGATTATTTTTTAAAAACAGGAAAGACCTTTTGCAGAATGGTTTTGATTTATTGCTATGTATTGTGCAGATCTTTATCAATTAGTCTTACTCTGTTGTATTCAAAAAGTGTTGTAAACTATGAGTTGGCATATGTTGCTGCATACAAGAAGAAGGCATTAATCAACCCCAAATAAACAAGCGCACAGATCTATCTAACAACTATGAAGTAGTTAATACATTTTTAAGCAATTTTATTATAGAAAAGAGGCTAAAAGAGTAGTGCTTAATTATCTGGACTCCTCGGTGCCGGCTCCCTTTTGATTGTATTAATGAAGCAGCTGGTCCATTGTCTCCCTTTAATTCCTCTATTGTTTTAAGAATATGTCACAGTGCTTTATTCTTTTATCAGGTGCAGTGCAGGAGGACGCACACAATACCTCATATTCCTACTGTATTTGCCAATGCACAAAGAAACCTCCAAAGCGGTTTTCAAAAAAGGGGCACCCATAATTTATAAGTTCCAGTCCTCACACTGCTCCTCTGTCAAGAATCTCAGCCATACTGGAGGGGACTCGTTGTGCAATCTGCAGGAAGCAGTGTGGCTACGTGGAGACACATGTCCCGGGTCCGTGTCTGAGCCCCGGGGCCCGGCAAGAGCTCGGGCCTCGAGGAAATGCAGCCGGTCCCGCCGCGAGAGCACTGCTCTGAGCAGCTCAGGAAAGCCTGATAGTTCACAGGGGGCCCCAATGGGTGAGGTTGTAGTTGGTAAAAATGAAAGAAGTTAATGACCAAATAAGTAAGTGGTCCTCTCTTCTCTGGCTCCAGGAAAATACTGTCACTATGTGTGTGTGTGTGTGTGTGTGTGTGTGTGTGTGTGTGTATGTGTGTACATGTGTGTGCACATGCAAGCGTGTGTGTGAAGTGATTCCTTAGTCCTCCAGAGAGGGACTTTAATTTCAACAGAAGGAGCCTCCTAGGTATCCTGATCTCCCCCGCAGGCGCAGGCCAGCCCTCTATAATCTTTATTAAGTAAGATCTGGTTACCAGTTGGCCTCTTTTCACCTTGTGTGTGATGCACAGAGACTTTATAGATCAATACAAGAAAATCATTCTACCTTTTAAGAAATCAAACTGCTACAGTGATGTACTACAGCAGATGACATTGTTTGTGCCAGAGCTATTTAAAAATGCTACATGATTACGGGCACAGCTACTTTTTCTTCAAATGTCTATGAAAATCCCCCAAAGTCATCCATGGTAAAATGATCTCCAAGGCCTGATTCACAGAGCCTATCTTCTTTCACACACATGGCTTTTTCCTTTTGTTTTTCCTGTCAAATGTCTGGATTTTGGAGGCTGTGTTATTCATTTTCCCCCTAGAGTTCCCAGCCTAAAAAAGAGATGGGAGACTTGATGTCCTCCTGCTGTAGAATAAGAATAAATATCTTCAACTTTAAAAATTGCCCCAGAGAGGCCATTTAGAATAAGTTGTTGTTGCAAACCGTCTCTTTCCTTTTGTACTGGTAGGTGAGAGCGTCTGGGTGTGCTATTTTTTTTTTAAATTAAAGTTCCACACACTGATATCCCTATCTGTTTATTTGAGGCTTCCCTAGCCTTCCTTATATTGAAGCAGGGAAATGCAAAACTCTAAATGGGACTTAATTGGTTCAATTTGCTGTGTATTTTTATGCTAAGTGTGGGTTTCTATCTTGATGGGCCCACCTAGTTGTGGTGAAGGTTTACAGCCTCACAAAACTTGCCTTTCCTTATTTTTACAAAGCCAGTGTCTATCAATCACACAGATAAATTAGAAAGAAACATGTACAGACATAACACATGGAAAAGATTTTTCAGCATGCTATGTAATTATTAACCTGATTTTTACCATTGTAAGACGCTGTGAATTGCAGATAGCATGGACAAAGTTAAATGCTTTTATTCTGGATACATTTTGCTTATACAGAACTCTATAGGTATGGTCGAACAATATAATTGAAGCTTTGTCGGCTCTGTAACCTAGCAACAGATAATACTGTTGGGTTACTGAATTGCTCCTGGTTGACAAGTAGGGAGTATTTTTGTGTTTATCATATTTGCTAATGATGGGATCCTTTCCACAAGGCCTGTCTTAATCTTAATTAGAGTTTATCAGCATAGGTCTGTGTGACATTGTCCAGACACTGATTTCATAAATAATAAAAAGTGCAAGTGAAAAATTTGGCAGGGAGGGGCAGATATTTAAGGCCACTGCTTCTAGTAAGAGGAGCACGAATTTCCAAATTATGATCGCATTGGGGCTGTGGCTTTCTTCTTCATTACCATAACCTGTGGTACACTACATTATAGTTTCGACAGCAATTATGAGAAAAACTCACAAGCTTCCTGTTAAGAGCAGTGTCTGTCTGCACAAGAACCTGATGGCAGATGCCCCTCAGAACAGCAGGCAGGTGCACGCCTCGCAGAGCGCGAGGCCTGAGCGGTCGTCCCAGCTCCCTTGAACTTGAACAGATTTGTCCTCCACTGGGGAAGGGAGTGGGGTGCAAGTGTGAAGACCCAGGGAGGGACTGTGCTTGGAGCCCGGAGACAGACAAAGAGAGAGACCCAGAATAACCTTTCCATTTGGGGGAAGCCAGGAAGCTATCAGATAGCTGCTTCAGAGCCTGATGTCATTCGATAAAGGCTTCATGGCCAGGCAGTGGGAATGTGATTCTTTGCTCCAGTTTGCACAATGTGATCTTTCCTGGGCTGGGAGGGATGAGGCATTGCTGGTCATCCCAGTGGTAAGTTACATAGCTTCAACCCAGAAATAAGCGTTGCAGAAGCCTGATGTGGTTTGTTAACTTACTGAATTCTGAATTAGCTGATTCAGCAGAAGGAATGCTGAGTCACGGCCTCCTGCTCGCCCGCCTGTCTTTGACCCTTTGCTCCTTATCCCCGCCTGCTTCAAAGAACAGAGGAGAGGAAACGTGCAGATTTCTTTTCAGATGAGGGGCTGGGTTTCCAAGTGGCCTAGGCCCTGGTGGGTTAAGCACCTCCTGAGACCCTTGGCCACCGAGAGACACTTCTCCCCAGAGCCCCTCTGGGTCCCGCTTCAGCCCTCAACCCCCGAATCTGTATTTGGTCTGTTCCAGGTCCTATTCTCAGTTCTCTGGGGCCTGAAGCTACAAGTTCTGGTGCATAGGTAATTCTGTTTTGCATTTGTGAAGAAGTCACTGCATGGTACAGTTTCACATGACGTCAAGCAGAGAACATGTATTATTCTAGGTTTTCTATGTTGTCTCAGCACTTGCTAATTCCTGGGTTTGGGATAATGACGCTCCCATGTGAAATCCAGCTGTGGCATCTTGTGTTTTGTGCCCATCAAAGATGAGACTGTGGGTGTAAAGCACCGAAAGCCAGCCGCGCGCCAGGGTGACTCGGCATTCCACGTGCTCATATTGCTTCCTGCTTACATGGGCTCCACTGCAGCCCACACTGCGGTACATTAAGGTCAGAAGTGTTTACCCCACCTCCAAGAGCAGCAGAGTTGGAATCTGGCTGCCAGCATCCTCAGAGCTGCATGGACTGCTGGGAACAAGTCCTGTTTTTACCGTTCAGGATACAGCATGCAAAGCAGCACTGTTTTTTTTTTTTTTTTTTTTCCTTTCTGGAAGTGAGTTAGGCTTCTAGAGAAGCTAGATGGGATTCATCAGTTCTCACTTTCTCCATAATTTTCTCCCAGTATCTTTCAGTGACCCCCGCCCTCGGCTCCCAGCCTCGGCACTGAGACCTGCATTCTCCTCATGCTGAGCTCCCGCAGGTCCTCACATCTGTGCAAGGAGTGTTGAGTCATTCTGACGGTGCCAGTCACGGCCCAAATACTGTTTTATTCTTCTCCAAGCAGTTTGCCTTCTTCAGGCTCAGCGGCCTGCTACGTGGGCCCACCCACAACTATGTCAAACTTTCACACTTGCACAACATGATTATTCCCATGCATACCTATACAAACAAATATGTAGCACACATGTGCACACACTATGAGTTTGGTAAAGTCTAGCTTGGGGCCACTGTGCGGGCCTGCGCAAGTTAGCTGGCCTTTCTCAGTTTCTGCTTTCTCAGATCCCAAGTGAGGCAGGTACCCTGACCTCACGGAGTAGTTGGCAGAGTTAATATAGAGGCGGGGCATGCCAGTGCCAATGGCCAGCGGCAGCGGCAACAGCATCACCCTGTCCACCCTAGCCTGCCAGGGCCGTGGTGGAGCTTCCACATCACTCCTCCTCTTTCTCTTCTCCCTAGCAGCCGCCCTCCCGCTGCCCCATCTCTAGAAGCTAGCTCTTGTCTCCCACAGCCTCTGCTTCTCATGAGTGGACTCGGACTTCCGGACCAGGGGCAGCCGTGGAACCCTCCCACCTGTCCTGATGCCTCTGTGCATCATGGTACAGTAAAAGAAGCTCCAAATCCAGAGTGTGTTTGTTCATGAAGTAAATCCACGGCCTCTCCAGCCACACTCCACATGCAAGTGGCCATGTCCCACGCAGCGCTCAGCCACCCCATGCTGAGCACTCTGAGTGGAAGCTGTGGTTTGCACACGTGCTAGCTCTGTGGCAGATGAGACAACCCTCACCATGGACAGCGCAGCCAGGCCACCAGGGCAACAGCCACAGTAAGGCAGAGGCTGGAAGTGTAACTTTCTGCTCTGGTGACACAAAGCAGGCTGGCTCCTGGACACAGTGCCCGGCCTGCCTCTTCCCTGCACACCTTCCAGATCAGCTGCCCAGACCAGCCAGGGTCCTCTGGCCGCGTACTCCCCTGCCTGCCCCTCTTTATTCTTTGCAACCCAGATGTCCCACTGCTTTGGACATCTCCCCCAAGTTCCCAGGGCGCGTCACGCACTTTTAGAGTACGATACTGTGAGGTGGCCCCAGGACTCCTCTGTTCCTGTGCGTGGATTCAGACCCTCAGTTACACCGCGGTCCGCAACCCTCACCACAGCGCAGCGTCCCCTGCAGGTGATGAGGTGATATTGTCAGAAAGGAGGCCATCAACCACTGAGGTCCTTCCCTGGTCTACAGAGTCCCTTTTCAGTCTAATTCAGCCTTTTAAAATTGCATGTGTTGACTAACATATAAACTGAGATAACATGATACCAGTGATAAAAAAGGAAACATTGCTGGGCACAGCTGAATGCACAGAAATGTATTGCAACTGTCAGGTTATTTCATGTAGAAAAATCATTTTTGTGTACTTTTCTTTGCACTTGATACATTCCAATTTTATTTTATTTGTTTATTGGATCTGTTCAAAATTTCAGCTTAAGTATTCTGTCATCCTGCTACATAGCTTGCTATGGTGACAAAGATTAGCTGGCCCAGGGGCCTGCACTGAAGTCCCTGTTTCCCCTGGGCACTCACTCCCTCCAGCCCCACCTAGGGCTGTGAGTGGAGGACCTGAGAGATCTCAGCCCTCAGATCAGCAACTCCAAAGCACCACGGGCGACGACGGCTTGGCACTGCGACTCCTCACTCACCCACACACTGACCAACTCCGTTACGTGGAGCCCGCAGGCAGAGAAGGTCCAGGTGATCAGCTCACCCACCGCTGCAAGGCAGGGCCTCTGGGCCACCAGAGGAGGCCCCCGAAAGCCCCACCCCACACCTCCCTCTGGCTTCTCCCTGCAGGGAGGCCTTGCAGCTTCCGACACTGGAAATAAATCACTGAATGCCCATGTGAATCTGCTTCACTCAACTGCAGTGAACGTATTTGCTTTCAAATATGTGCACACCCAAGTGAAAAGTAGAAGCCGTTTTCTGGTATCTCGGGCTATTTGTGTTCTACTTGGAAACTTCTGCAGGTTCAGTGATGGTGGTTGTATTGTTTCACAGACATTCCCATGAGAGGTATTCCGCTTGCTTGCTTTCAAACTTAACCGGCAAGCGAGCAGCCCGGGGATCTCTGAAAGCACCTCCCGACCCTCTGGTCACCGCGTGCCCATGCTGGTGTTATCTTCTCCACCAGATTTCGACCACAAGTTGTTTAAAAACATGTTCTCGCAGGGTGGAAAAAAATGAAGTGTGGCTGAGGAGACAGTTATGCTGAAAGACAAACAGAGCAATGGGACTTATCAGAATGGGCTGCTTTTTTTGTGCTTAATGAGTACAATATACAACCTCCCTATATAGATGTATACAGCGCAAGAAAGCTCCATAGCATGGCGAGTATGCCCCGTGATGTCAGGCATAACTGCGCAGGATACATATGTGGGCCTGAGAGTGCAGATAACAAAATATAAGTGCTTCTCCTGTCCAAACATGCTAAATAAATGAGCGCTCAGTATCGCATTCCAATACATTAGGAGATGAACTTGCATAGTTAATTTTTCTTCTTAATGCACCACACGTGACCATTTGAAGTGCAAAGCCAGGGGATATCTTGGTGTTTGAAGACAAGGTTCTTTCTATTTAAACAAATTTTTATTGAAATAAGTCTCTCTGAAAGGATCTTGGGCATATCTTCCTTTCAGGAAGTTCAGTCGGGGTGAACAAAAATAAAGCACTGAAATCGTAAGGATGTTACAGAAGTAGAGCTCAACGAGGCGAAGAGAAGCATCCCAGAGTGGCCGCAGGCGGAGGGGGAGGCAAAGCCGGGAATTTCATTGTAACTTCCTAGATTTTAAGAGCGATGTGACTTGTTTGGTAGCGTGCGGCATCTGGAATTGAGATCATAAAAGAATTGGCAGTCAGAGAGAGATGGATGGTGGGAGAGAGCGAGGTCTGGAAAGGGAAGGACCCTGAGAGGGTGACTTCAGAGGGCCTCTGCAGTGGCTGGTGGTGGCCCGGCTGGCACCCCAGGCCCACAGCCTGAGGGTGCTCCCCCCCCCCCGCCCCCGGGATCTCTTCTATGTCCCCCGTGATCAGGGCCTTCTCCTGCTCCTGCTTGCAGAGCGAGCCACGCAGTGCCAAGAACCCATCCTCCCAGGGACAGCAGCAGGGGCCCCGCTGGGCCGGGACAGCACCCAGCAGGAGGAGCCACCATGCAGCCTGGGAGCCCGCAGACAGCAGTGTGGCCACGCAGGCGGGGGCAGCCCCATCACTCTGTCCGTTTCTCTTCTTCCCAGGCGGCCAGCTTTGGTGCACGACAACAAAGGCCATCGCCGAGGGCGAGGAGCTCGTCGCCTTTATGGTGGATTTCGACTCTCGGCTCCAGGCTGCCAGCCAGATGGCCCTGGCAGAAGGGATGTACCCAGCCCGGCTGCTGGACTCCATCCCCCTGCTGCCCCAGCAGGCGGCCATGGCATCCATCCTGCCCACGGCCATCGTCAACAGTGAGTGCAGGCGGGACAGGCACGGGGCCGTGGGTGGGAAGACGGGGTGGGGGGGAGCTGGGCCCCCCAGCCGGACCCGTAACGGCACCGGTGCGTGCTGTGGCCAGCAGCGACACAGGCACTTCCGTGGTACAGTGACTTTAGTCTTCTCGAAAAGCCATGGAGTTAAAGACTTGAAAAAGCTCAGAGCATACAAAGGCAGACTCTGGTTATATATACTATTGAAAAGGGAGTGGAGCCTGGGCAATTCCACAGTAAAACAAAGGAGAGAAAGAAAAATACATAGAAGCTCTACATGGTCCACATGGAGTCTAAAATGTGGCCTGAAAAGTTGGCCTCGGCGCTCTTAGTTTAAGATGAATACCGAGTGCGGTTTCTCTCCTAGGACATGTAAAGTGGGACTGGGAACCCAGAAGCAGGGAGACCTAGGAGGCCCAGGCCCTGTGTTCTCAACAGATCTACTACTCAGGAGGAAAAACAATAGCAAAGTTAGAATAAAATAAATGGCATGTCGCCAAAGATATCCTGAAGAATTCCAGGTGTTATGGTACAGAAAGGAAATCAAAAGACAGGAAATGATGTCTTGCTACTAAAAATTAAAATAGTGATGAGTATTTTCTTGCTATAAGACCAGTATTAAAGAAAGTTTCAAGCTGGGCATGGCAGTGCATGTCTATAATCCCAACACTGGGAGGCTGAGCCAGGATAAACATTGTGAGTTTGAGACCATCCTGGGTTACAAAGTGAGCTCAAGGCCAACCTGAATTGCATAATTGAGACTCTGTCTCAAAAAGATGAAAAAAATAAATAAAGATATTCCCAGATTCTGAAATTCCCGTGCTTCTGACCAATAGGGCCAGGTAGGCTCATGGAATTCCTTGCTGTGCATCGCGTTGTTTTGTGTACTTGGTCCTCACTTTAATTCCGAAAGTGCGGAACTGAACACAGGAGCTCAACCTCCACTGGACACGAGAGGACTTTTCATTACGGCGATCTTCGCCAAAAGGTCGTTTCTGTTGCATTTGTGACCCCGATTGCTTTCAGCTCGAGATAACTGTCTCAAATACTGAGCGCAGTTACGCTGAACTTCTCTGGAATTACCCAGATACACATGTCGTGGTTAAATAGATGCTTTGTGGACCCTGCAGCCTCTGGAGCCACGTCGGCACCATCAGCTCAGGGGAGGCGGGCTTAGTAACCAGTGCGCAGACGTGAACTTTCTCATTGGAAGCTCCATGGGGTTTCCCGTCTCCATTCCCTCCCTCATTCACTACCCATGTTGGGCAAAAGTGTGGCCCTCGAATCTCGAGCCTGTAATCACTCAGATGAAGCAGCTGCCATTAATAGTTTAAGAGCATAGCTTATCTGCAGTATAAAGACTGTATGAAATTTATATTTTGTGCTTTTAGTATTGGAGTCTTCTGCAGTGCTCTCTTCTACATCTGGGGCATTACCCTGAAGAGTATAGCATCTGTTTACACAGGGAAGCAGACATTATCCAAAGAAAAGGGGACCAGGAGATGGAGTGGGATAGGAAGGGTATACAAAGAATTCAGGGGCACTAGGTTCACGTACCAACTTCCACCACGAATGGAATCACCCTTTACTACAAATATGTACCCATAAAAATGAAAACTTTAAAAATACATAAGAGCCTGTATTGAGCTGTCAAACCCGGTCAGGTCCACACCGTCGCTGCCTGGCTGCGGGTCCAGAGCCTGAGGCCCGCGAGCCTGAGCTGCTCTGCCTGGCTGGCCCCCAGTGGCCGGCAGCTGACATCTGTGTTCTTCCGCAGAGGACATCTTCCCGTGCAAGTCCTGTGGCATCTGGTACCGCAGCGAGCGGAACCTGCAGGCCCACTTGATGTACTACTGCAGCGGGAGGCAGCGCGAGGCCGCCCAGGTGCTGGAGGAGAGCGAGGCTGGTGGCCCGCAGGTGTCTAGCCTGTGCCCCTTCCCGCAGTGCACGAAGAGCTTCCCAAGCACCCGCGCCCTGGAGATACACCTCAGCGCACACAGCGGTGAGCAGGGCCTCCCGGAACTCTGGGGACCTGTACAGCTGGCATATGTCTCTCTGTCTATCTGTCTGCCTGTTTCTACCTCTCTTGCTGCACAGCCAGGCCTGTCCTATGCCTCCGCCCCTGCCACTGCCACTCAGCACATTTTACTCAAAGGCCTAACTTTTTTCTAAACCCTCATATCCCCCACTCAGACCACAGGCCTGATCCTTCTGTTCTCCACTAAGGTAGAACATAGAATTTTGGAAACAAAATCTCAACACCTTTTGTGTGTTATATTAATTAATATTCCCTGCTGTACATGCATGTCAAGTCATCCTTGGAAACTGACCACAGCGTTCCCTATAGGGAAAGAGGACCGGTAGATGCATTAAAATAAGGAAGCACAGGAAGTATTCGATGCACTGAACTGAGCTGTTATGTTGCAGACCTGCCTGAAAGTCACACGTTAGGGAAATCAACATCTAAGTGTGAACCTATAAGATGCCCTTGACTTCTAGAATACGCATTGGTAGAGCTAAGGTAACTTCTGTAACACAGAACTATTGATAGTACTAAGTTCTCAAAGGAAAACAAGGATAACAACAGCTTGTTTTAAGCTTTAGCTTAGCATCAACGTAACAAAATAAATTCCTGTTTATTATAGAATTATATGCCAGTGATGGTTAGTTTAGTCTCATGGTGTCTTAATTATCATACTTCTTTTCTAAAGTGAGGTGAATAAAATTTGCATCATTATATTAACTTCGAGGAAGGTAATTCTTGGGTGGGGCAGACCAGACCTCAGGAGTACCAGGTCTTCAGCACACGTGGTTCTGAGTTTGTGGGAAACCTCTGGTGACTTCCCTAGCCATTGTCTGCTTAGGTTAAATAATTAAATCTGAAATGATTTTTTGAGTCTGAAAAGCTAGCTCATAGCTCTAAGCTCCAGGGCAGTGCAGGCCCCCACCCCGGACCGCCAGGCATCCCCCCGTCTCTTCCCAGCACCGGTCCCACAGCGCCGAGTCTGTAAAGATATGGAGCAGAGCAGGAAGTGACACAGTGGGGTCACAGGTGAAAACCAAAGCCAGACACCAACGAAAAGACCACAGCAGAGGAAACTGCTGTTCCATCAAAACATGAAAATTGGTCCTAAGAGGAAGGGATAGGAGGACCCTGTAAGCATGACAGCACTGGGGAACCATGGCGGGTTTCTAGCCCATAAATACCTCAGGCAGCTCTCATTGGGGTCCAGAGCCCCGAGCAGCTGACCAGAGCCTGGCTCACTTGTGGGCCACCAAGTAGACGTTGGGGGTGGCCTTGGTGACGCTCAGCAGTCCTGGTCCTGGCGAGAGCCACAATGTTCACGCCTGGGCACGCGTGGTGCTGACTGTCCTCGTGTCATCTCCTAGGCATGAAGGTGGAGGAGTTCCTGCCCCCCGGCGCCAGCCTCAAGTGCACGGTGTGCAGCTACACGGCCGACTCCGTGATCAGCTTCCACCAGCACCTGTTCTCCCACCTCACGCAAGCTGCCTTCCGCTGTAACCACTGCCACTTCGGCTTTCAGACTCAGAGGGAGCTCCTGGCACACCAGGAACTGCACGCCCCCGGCGGCGGCGGCGGCAAGCTGCCCAGGGACAGCGACCTGGAGCAGTCTCCGCAGGGGCCCGAAGACAGCAGCGCGCAGCCGCCCGCTGACATGCTGGCCCGCGGCGAG
This sequence comes from Capromys pilorides, assembly GCA_004027915.1. Taxonomy (NCBI): domain Eukaryota; kingdom Metazoa; phylum Chordata; class Mammalia; order Rodentia; family Capromyidae; genus Capromys; species Capromys pilorides. Next base: position 12,179 of record PVKN010018727.1, read on the forward strand.
CTGGCTCCCGGCCAGACGGCCATGCAGACTAAGGACGCGAGCTCCGACACCGAGCTGGACAAGTGTGAGAAGAAGGCTCAGCTCTTCCTCACTGCCCAGAGGCCCGAAATCCAGCCCGCGCCGAGCAAGCAAAGCTTTTCCTACACGAAAATCAAGTCGGAGCCGTCCAGCCCGCGGCTGGCTTCCTCGCCCGTGCAGCCCAGCACCGGGCCTTCCTTCCCGGTGGGGCCCTTCCTGTCGCAGTTTGCGTTTCCCCAAGACATCACCATGGTCCCCCAGGCTTCCGAGATCTTAGCCAAGATGTCCGAGCTCGTGCATCGGCGACTGAGGCACGGCAGCAGTAGCTACCCGCCCGTCATCTACAGCCCCTTGATGCCCAAGGGGGCGACTTGTTTTGAGTGTAACATAACCTTCAATAATTTAGATAATTACCTAGTGCACAAAAAGCATTACTGTAGCAGCCGGTGGCAGCAGATGGCCAAGTCCCCGGAGTTCCCTGGGGTTGCGGAGAAGATGCCGGAAGCGGTGAGTCCCAACGCGGGCCAGAGCTCCCTCAGCCTCCTCAACCCAGCCGTGCACCCCGCGGACCCCGAAAACCCCCTCCTGCAGGCCCCCTGTATCAGCTCTTCCAATGTCTTGGATCTAATCGGGCCGGGTGGAAAAGGCCATGAGAAGGACTTCGCCGCGCAAGCCAAGAAGCTGTCCACCTCCGGCAGCAGCGAGGAGAAAGTGAACGGGAAGCCCGCGGACGCGAAGGGCGCCACCGGTGTCCCCCTGGCGGATGGGGAGAGCGACCCCAACAAGACCACTTGCGAAGCCTGCAACATTACCTTCAGCCGCCACGAAACCTACATGGTCCACAAGCAGTACTACTGCGCCACGCGCCACGACCCGCCGCTGAAGCGGTCCGCGTCCAACAAAGTGCCTGCCATGCAGAGGACCATGCGCACGCGCAAGCGCAGGAAGATGTACGAGATGTGCCTGCCCGAGCAGGAGCCCCGGCCCCCGCTGGCCCCGCAGCGCTTTCTCGACGTGACCAACCTCGGCAACGCCTGCGGCTCCACCCCGGAGCCCGCCGACGGGCTGGGCGAGTGCTTCCACCCGCGGTGCGACGTCTTCCCCGGAATTGTCTCCAAGCCCTTGGAAACATCGCTGGCCGTCGGCAGATGCATCCCCGTGTCCAAAGGCGACTCCGCTCACTCCGGCATGTCCTGCCTCGAGATGGACGCGCCCATCGACCTCAGCAAGAAGTGTCTGTCCCAGTCGGAGCGGACGACCGCGTCTCCCAAAAGGCTGCTGGACTACCACGAGTGCACCGTGTGCAAGATCAGCTTCAACAAGGTGGAGAACTACTTGGCCCACAAGCAGAACTTCTGCCCGGTCACCGCCCACCAGCGCGGCGAGCTGGGCCAACTCGACGGCAAAGGGTTTCCCAACCCGGAGAGCGGACGGAGCAGCCCCGACAGCGGCTACGAGAGAAGCATCATAAAGTGTGAGAAGAATGGGAACCCGAAGCAGCCGTCCCCCAACGGGAACCTGTTTTCGTCCCACCTCGCCACGCTGCAGGGCCTGAAAGTCTTCAGCGAAGCTGCGCAGCTCATCGCTACGAAAGAAGACAGCAAGCCCTTGCTGCTCCCCCAATGCCTGTACCCCGGAGCGATAAAGAAGGCCAAGGCGGCCGAGCAGCTCTCGCCGTACTACGGCATAAAGCCCAGCGACTACATCTCCGGCTCGCTCGTGCTCCACAGCGCCGACGCAGAGCAAAGCACAAACGCGGAGAACGACTCTCCCAAAGGCCAGGCTTCCTCCAACGGCTGCGCCGTGCCCAAGAAAGATCCGCTGCCGCTGCTGCCCAAAAACAGGGGCATGGTCATCGTGAACGGGGGGCCGAGGCCGGAGGAGAGGCCGGCCGCCGCCCCGCAGCAGGAGAGCGCTGCCCAGAGCCCCGCCCAAGAAGACGGCCACAAGTCGCCCTCCTGGATCTCGGAGACCCCGCTAGCTGCGAACGAGAACGTGTCCCCCGGGACCCCCTCGGCCGAGGAACAGTTGTCTAGCATAGCAAAAGGCGTGAACGGCTCCACCCAGACGCCGGGCAGCGGCAAATACTGCCGGCTCTGCGATATCCAGTTCAACAACCTTTCGAACTTTATCACTCATAAGAAGTTCTACTGCTCATCACATGCAGCGGAGCACGTCAAATGAACTAAGGACTCCGCCCACATCTGTCGCCTTTGGTACCAGTGTTTAGTATGTTGTTCTCGCCAGTCCAGAACACAACACAACACAACAACAAGCTGTTTGAATTACATCTGGCAATCAGGAGCTAATTCATTATGGCTGAGTTGAAGACTTAAGATGTAATTCCATTACAGTCCATTAGTAAAGTGTATTCTTGGTGCCATTTTCAAAAAATTAATTTATTTTACCAGCAGTATTCATAGCTGTGGTTATGTTATTTTTTATTTAAAAACTTTATATTAAAGTCATTTGTAATGTTATTGTATAGTTCTTGTGTAGCACATATGGTTTGCACTGTATAGTAGGTTTTAAAGAAAATAGTCACAAACAATACAGAACAGCATTTTAGAAATAGCTTCAAAAGCACTTGTGTATCTTGATTTTTTTCTTATATGCTGTTGCAGATATACGTATATGCTAAAATATAACTTGCAAAGATGTTCTAAATACACATGCTATGAGTTCGCCTTAAGATTTCAATTCTTGGATAATCAGGCTCTGTTTGCACTTTATATTTTAGCAGATACAGTCTCTTAGTCACTAGGCTTTGCATTTCTATGTAGCCGTATGTTTCTGTCCATTTTCTTAATCTTAAACATGTATGTTAATGAAGATGGCAATTTTTTTCCTGTATAGTACTTGTATTTTCTTTCGCTGATGCAGCTTTGTCAATTTTTAAACCTTTGCTGTTAAATGCAATACTTTATAAAGATGAGCAAAATTACTGGAAGCAGTATTGTAAGGAATGAGGTGGTATGAACCAGTTTTATCTTTTGAAAGGCACAGTCTAAATCGAAACCCTGAACTCAATGCTGCAAGTATGAATTTAATTCATATATAAGATCTATTTAAATATAAGAGTAGCAATACTGCACCTGGTGATCACAGAGATAATGTTCTACTTCTGATAGAAATAATTTCTCAACAAATGTTGTTACTATGCATGGATATGGATGGAATAAAATTCCAAATTGTTGGAGAAGTGCAGCCTGCTTGCTGATGGTAGGGGCCCACAGAAAGCACTGAGCCCTGGGACGGGCCAGGTTTACATAGCAACACTTGAAGACCCATCGGATGTTCAGTTTGGATGCCGGGCTGATTACTTTTGCAGTGACTGCTGCCTAATTCAGTGGCCCTCAGGGTAGTCTAAGGGTTTGGGCACCACAGAACGACCCCCAAAGCTGAAACCATTACTGTCTTTACCACCCTGGCCCAGGCTAGCCAGCTAGCACTGACAATGCAGCCCCACAGAGGTCTTAGTATTGAACTAACCCTGGAGGATCAGCTCGGAGTCTGTGAACAGCACTCGTAAGTCTGTTGATCAGGTAGAGTGCCTTCCTCTTCTGGCGCTGGTCAGGGCTAGGGTGAGCAATGCCCAGCATCCCGAAGCTAGCGAGTGAGATTATATGTCCACGGCACGCTCCTTCTCCACTCAACCAGTAGGCAAACACCAAAACAAGTCACTGCGACAGCCGAAAGGTCTTCAGGTCTGATTTGTGACTTGAAAGAAAGGCGATCAGAAGATCACCTACAGAGAATCGTTTCCAGGGCAGGGCCTCCCACTGCCTTGGGTGCCACACCATGGACTGACCGGCAGGGGCAATGCTCCTGCTACCCCATCACCCCCTGTGAGACCCAGCTCAGCAGGCACAGCCTCTTCTCTTGGCCATGACCAGGGGCCCCACTTGCCACACTGCTCCCTTAACTCCAAGAATCACAAGTATCAGTCGCGCCACCCCCTGACAAAGCATGGTCATAATGTACATGGTGATAGAATGGGAAGGCAACAGAAAAAGAAAATCTTTCCAAGCCAACCCTGGGCCGCGACCTCCTGACCAAATCAGTGGCTCCTGCACCCTGCTTGGGTGCCAGAGACTCCTATGCCACCTGGGATGGACGCACCCTTCATAGGTGACTTCCAAGAATCCATAAGGTGACTGGGGTTCTTGAAGTTCCCAGCTACCCAAATATTTTCGGCCAGAAAAGGGGTCCTCATTTGTTTCCATCACCCAGCAATGCCCATAAATATGAGACTTCTGAAAGTGTTGATCTTCTCACAAGCTCTGGGTAGTCTTGTCCCACAATAAATTCAGTCTTTTAAAAGTATTTATTCATTTATTTATGTTTAGTTGTTCGGAGACAAGGTCTCGCTATTTAACGCAACCTTCCCTCAAACTCACTATGTCGCCCAGCCTGGCCCCAAACTTGGGCAGCGCCTGCTGCCTGAGCCTCCGAGGGCTGGCGTCACAGGTGTATGCCACCATGCCCTGCCCCCAGTCCT
>PVKN010018728.1:0-16708 GCA_004027915.1 Capromys pilorides
ATTTTTGCATTTAATTTTTTTTTAAAAAAAGCCTTAACTCTGCTCATGCATATAGGAGTAGGGAAAGTGAAACGTTTTATAAGCAAATATATGGTTTGAATGATATTTAAAAGAATTTTAGAATTTTAAAAGCTTTTGTGGGAGAAGAAATAATCTACACAATTATCTTAGGAAACTGAAAAACAGTAAGAGATGAAAATGAAGGAAAGACTTAAAAGGAACAGTAAAGACAACAACAAATTAAAAATTATAAAATGTCAAGATTAAACTCAGTTAATCAAGAGAGTCAAAACATATAGCTAATAAAAAATGAAGACAAACAACAATGACAAAAACTCCTGGCAAAACTGAGAAAAAACGGAAATGCAAAAATAACAAGATAAAAGAAACAAAGATCATAACCACTGACAAAGCAGACAATAACAGGAGAAAACAAAAGGATAACATGAGCAACCTTATTGTGGAGGGTCACTTGACCAGCTCTCCTTGAAGGAAGAGCAACAGTCTCTAATTGGACTGAGCCCCACCCTATTTCCTTGTATTGATATGTACAGAGCTGGCTAGGACTTCTGTTTATCCTTTCAATTGGCCTTAAGCAATGTATATCGATCTAGCTGAGGTGTTGGTGATAGTCTTTGAAGGTGGCATGCTTGTTTGCCTGGTAACCTACACCTGCTGCTCCTTAATGTGAGCTGGGTGGAGACAGGATGAAGAGCTAATGCTCCACGCTGCCAGCTGGGAATGAGCCTCGAGACAGAGGCTATGACTTCCTGGGGCTTGAAAGGTCACATCAAAGCTGAAGCACTGGACTACCCAAAACATTAGATACTATCTGAATAGCATCATGTAGATTACTTTCTCTGCATATCCTCTCTGCATATGGCAGAGGTAAACGTAGGCCCCCTACCTAGCTCAGCTCACAGTATTCACCTACCTCCCACAATTCTCATTCTTCCTCAAGCCACTCCTCCATTGAATAAAGCCCGGTAAGGCCTTGGATCACTCTCTTTTGTTCCAGAGAACCATCTTTGTGGCTAGACTTAGAGCTCCTTGGCTCCCCAATAATTATAAATATGTTTTAGTGTCTTTATTTTTGGCATGGGTTGCATGGGAGGTGGTAGATTGGAATTACCTTGGTGAGATTCCAATAATGTAACTTTGGGATTACAAATACCAACTTCTCTGATCAAAACAAGGACCTAGGAGGGGCTCCAATACTTATGATAGTGATCTGGAAATGTAGATGAGCAGCTGACTAGAAAAATATAACTTACTAGTAAATGTTAAGTTCATTACCGTTACAGAACTTAATAGTTAAGAGTTACCAATCAAATAAAAGTTCAAGCTCACATACTTGTAGTAGGAAGCTGTAACATTCAACATTTTTGCTCAAACCATTTCAGAACCTAGAAAAAAATGTCTCTGCTGTATTTATAGGGCTAAACATACAACAAAAGCCAAGTGAGACTTGGAAAGAAACAAAAATCGCTCTTACATTATGAATACATGTGGCATAGAAACTCTACACGTGACACAGACTAATTTAATCTGAAAAAATGAGCCGGGCATGGTGGCTCACGCCTATAATCCCAGCACTTGGGAGGCTGAGGCAGGAGGATCAGTGCAAGTTCAAGACCAGCCCGGGCTACAAAAGTGAGCTCAAGGTGAACTGAACTGCATAGCAAGACACTGTCTCAAAAAGACGAGAGAGAGAGAGAGAGAGAGAGAGAGACAGAGAGAGACAGAGAGAGAGAGAGAGAGAGAGACAGACAGAGAATCAATGGTCAAGGACACTTTAATATGAGATATATGAATGTATTTTACCTCAGTACTTTATCACAGGAGAAAGCAAGATGCAAAGTCCATTCAGGAAGGAATTATGCTCTGTGAGACCTAGGAGCAATTGCAGTATTAGCTCTATGCACCAACCCCAAGAGAGAAAGGTACATGACCCAGCTAATAGTAGAGCACCTTGACAAACACATTCAGTAAAGATCTGCTTTTTTGCAGGTTAGCCCTCCAGCTCCTTTCCAAACTCAACTCTTAGACATTTTGCTGACAAGTTTACTTTTTGTTTTGAGGGAATCTGACCAGACCATAAAAACAAAAACAAAATACCCCTAAACAAAGATAAACAAATGAAAATAAGGCCAACTAGGAGATCAGAGAGTACAGAAATATTAGCCAATCAAGATCACTCTCGTCTTAGGAAGATTACAAAGAGGCAATACAAGTGAAGCTATTTTTTTTATAATACACAAGTAGCAACTGCTATAATTATTATTATCTTCATCTTGTAAAATATATATTCAAGATATGTTTCTGAGGTCCTTTACTTACATACTGGATTTCTATTACATTAAAAAATAGACTGCAAACTCTGAAGGAAATGAAAAGGTCACAAACACCCCAGCCACACTAAAAGAATAGGCAAGAGCCTAGGTGATAACAAAGGGAACTTCCAACACTCTTGATTTGCCCTGAGCGAGGCATGCATGAAGAGCACAAGTTTGCTGGGTATGCACTTGATTATTCATGTATTTCTCCAAAGCTTCATGAAAATGAAGTCAACCCTGATGCATTATTTATACACAGCTCACTGCATTGACATAGCCAGGCCCCCACTTCCAGAAGAAGTGCTTAGAGGAATGAAGAATCTGGAGAGTCTTAATTGAACAAGCTGGTGAGTAACAGAATAATTAGAGCTAAGAGTATGGATAAATTACCAAGATATTCCTGGTTTCAGTCTTTGGTACACCACAGGCCAATGGTGGCTCTGTACTTCCACAACATGCAACAGACTGCATTACCAATGCTAAAAGTATACTCATTGGGAAGTACAATAGCTCACACAGGATTGTTATTTGTATTAACAAAGAAATGAAGACAGCCTTATTTCTGAAGAAATAACCAGTGAACCAATAGGAGTTGCCTCTGTTAAAGAGCTGTCAGGTTTCAGACTTGTTAATTCTGGCTCTGCACTTTATCAAAACTTGCTGACAGGCCCATGACAGACCAAAATATTACACACAATGGTGCAACACACGGTAATATTAAACTGCCTTACAGTTAGACTTGCTGAGAACACGGTTCAAATGTGAGTATGACAATATGGGCAGCATGAAAGAACTGAATAAATACTAAGGGATGGGAGTTTCCCAATGTCCTCTAGAAAGAGATCTAAGAAAAAACAAGATCTTAAAGTTGCCACCAAAGATACTTCAAGATCTTGGCAAAGATCCTGGACCCATGTATTTGAACTTGTCCCATGAAAAATAACACTAATAGTAAATAGAGGTAATTAGAGAGAAAGATGAAAAACATGGGAAGGAAAGAAGAGAAAATGACATCTTACTGAGGCCCTGCTATAGCTGAGGCACTGCACAGATTTCTGAGTATCACAGCCAACTTGCCAGTATACTCTCATATCCCCATGTGATATCAAAGACACTAAGATGTAGAAAACTCAAGTAACTCATTGAAAGCCAGATCAGCAGAAAGCAGCAGGACAGAAGCTCAAACCTGCCTTGGTCAATTAGAGTCTGCACTTGTTAAATATATGCTTTTCCAGGTCAACAGAAGAAAAAGTATTTACAACACTGCAAAGGCCAATTAGGATGTATGAAAGAAAGACTGGTAATTGTGAGGTAGTATTTGCTTTTCCTGTGTTTATCTTGCTTATCTCCTCTTCTAAATAAAGAAACCAGTGTAATAATAAAGACTGCACTGAAAATACTTCAAAGAAGTAACAACCAGACTCTCATCTTATTAAAAAGCTTTTGCACAGCAAAAGAAATCACTAACAGAGCGAAATGACAACCCACAGAGTGGAAAAATAAAATATCCAATTGTCCCTCAGACAAAGGACTTCTATCTAGAACATAAGAACTGAAAAACATCAGATCCTCAAATTTAAAGATCTAATCTGAAAATAGACATCTGAGATGAATACACATTTTCTTATATAAAGAAATACAAATAGCTAATAAATATATGAAAAAATGTTCAACATCATTGATCATTTGAGAGATGCAAATTAAAACAACACTGAGATTCCATCTCACCCCCAGAGGAATGGCTATCATCAAGAAGTCAACCAATAACCAATGCTGGCAGAGCTGTGGGGAAAAAGGAATCCTTCTTGTAGGTGGGTACAATTTCCACAGAAGAATTATGTGTACCCATTATAACAGCATAATTATTAAATCTTGGAAACAACCCAAATGCCTATTAACCAAGGAATGAATAAAAAACATGTGGTCTTTTTATACAGTGGAATACTACTGAGCCATAAAGAAGGACAAACTGGAGACTTTTATAGGTTATATAGGTCATGCAACTTGAGGACTTATTCATGAGTGAAATAAACTAAACTCACATGTGTAACCACTGTATTGTCTACCTGGTGTCAGAAACTGAAAGAGTAAATATGATCTAAAATGTATAGTAGATATTGTAAAATGGGAAGAAATTGTTCAAAGGGATAAAGGAAAGGTGGGTAAAAGGAGAAAGGGCAACACAGAAAAGGGTAATTTTAAATCAGTTATACTATTAGTATCTCTTAGTTCATTAAAAAGGAAGGTATGTGCTGATATCAATTGGAGAAATGTTTATGTCCATACCTTGTGAGCTGAGGAACTACTTTAAAGATAAAAATATATCCTATATAAAGTATAATTACTCTCATTATTTTGTTATGAAATTGTTTTATCTTTTTCTATAAAATATCAATACATAAATAAATAAAAACTAAAGACAGATGAGCAGGTCATACGATAAAGAGCTACACAGCGCAATAAAGTGACTCCCTTAGGTTTCCTGTGAGGATGTGTTGGTGAAAGTTAAAGTAAGAGCAGGTGGAGCCCACAAGCAAGGATTTGGAACAAACATGACATCCTCCCTGGATACGTAAAACTTAAGACTGATTCTGAGAGTTCTGCTGTAAGTAGTCAAAAGTCAGTGAGAGGCAACAACAGAAAACGACAATGAGAAAACAATGCTGCTTTCAAGATACTCCGAGCTCAAGGTAGGCAGCTGGGTAGTAATACAGCTAAAGAAAAGTTCTGTGAGCCAGATAGATGGTATCTGCCTGGGAACAGGAGGGAGCAGAAGAGCTGCAAGTGAGACTCAGAGCCTGTGGTGCCAACCTCCAGGCTGAGAGTTCCCTGTAGTGAGAAAAGGAACACAAGAGCCAGTCATGTCCTTCCTTCTCCCGCTCCTGCTGAAAAGATCTTCATCAAAGCTCTTACTATTACCAGACACAGATGCTGTCACTTCCCTCACAGAGTTCAGACCCTCCTGTGAAAGAAGGGAAGACACTAAGTTTTACTAAGTATCTAAAAAACTGCTATGCAGTATCAGTACAATATTCTATAGGATATCTGCAGCACATAGGTCTGTCTTAGACTCTTCCACAAACAACATAACTATAGGTCCCATTGAGACTCTGGCTACTCCAGTTTCCAAAAGCTAATATAACTTAAAAGTGGGCTGCCTTGTGAAGGCAACACCCTCAGACAGCCCACACAGGTCCTGGGGTATTCTATTTTTTGTTCTAGTTCCTTCTCCATTCCAATCATCTGGGGTCCCCAACACCATGATTTCAGGCTCCCCCTTCCCCCCCTGGACTAAAGGCTTCATCTCTGAAGCTCTGAGGATTCATCACTTGCCCACCCTCTAGTTCTTTCAACCCTCCCTTCAGGATCCCAGCCCTGATTCTGACTTCTGCAAAGTCTGCCCTGGTATGTATCTGGCTACAGATACTGAGACAGACCTCTTCTCAATGATAGCTTTGTCCCAATGTAATCTTTGTATGAAGATTAATGACATAACCACCTATTCACTTTGATACAGAGGAGATTTTCCCCACTGAGAATATTTTATAAACTTGAATATAAACATACCTTGATGAGTGTCAATTTATTCTGGTCTATTCTTTTACAGGGCAACACACTATGTAGAGGGTAAATAATGGTAACTGTATAATTTCTATCTTCCAAACATCCTTATTTCTAATGGCATCCCAGATCTGCCATTTGTAAAGTTGATCTCTTAGTGGATTCAAAGCTACTTAAAGGGTACATATAAATAAGTCTGGCACCTAACGCTACAGATAAGACAGACATGAGAAAATAGTAAAATTATTCTATAACAACTAGTTGAGTTGAGGGAAGAAAAAAAAAAGTTATCTTAATATAGGATCATTTAAAGCTCCTCTGCCTTGATGAGATAATGTAAAATTTCTAGCCTAGGGTAAGAAAGGTGCAGATTTATAGAGCACCTGACAACTGGCCCAGTGAATTTCAATTAGTTGGCTATTAGGCCACTTCATGATTAATTTCTGTCCTCTGGAGCATACAACAACAACAAAAAATCTGCCACAGAATGTTCTCTAGTATAGATTCAACCCAGCAACCAGGCCCAACGCATAAGTGAGACCACCCTGAGCCTGCCAGAAACTCATTAGAACCAGCGACCAGGCCCAGCGTGTGAGGTAGATCAACCTGGGCTACTAGAAACTCATTAGACACAGAAACCAGGCCCAGTGTGTGAGGTAGATCAACCTGGGCTACTGGAAACTCATTAGACACAGAAACCAGGCCCAGTGTGTGAGGTAGACCACCTGGACCCATCAGAAACTCATTCAATCCATCAACAAAGCCCAGCATGTGATTGGAATTTCATCCATCAGAAAGGCCCAGTGTGGAAAACTGCCCCAGAACTCCCAGCAGAGAGACTAGAGACAAGACCCATCCAGCTAATCCAGGATGAGAACATCTTGCCAGAGTGGCACAGCAGGTTCACCTCCAAGGGCTGCAGCAGGAAGAAGTGGAGCTCAGCAGCCAGACCCAACCCATACTCACATGGACAACTTTGAACTTGGTAAATCCAGATTTGGTGCTAAGGTAAGAACTCTACAAAAGCTCTACACCAAAGGTCAAAAGGCAGGGCTATACAAAATGACAAAGAGAAGGAGCAAAATGCACTCTCAGGCCCCAAGTCCACCCAGAACAAATACAGGAGATAATAGCATAGAAGAAATTGGAAATCACACACCTGAAAACTCTGTAATAATAGCATCTGAAGTAAAGAAACAAGCGCAGAAAGGTATTGAGGAAATCAGATCAGAAATAATTTCTGTAGTTAAAAAAAAGAAATAATACCTATAATAAAAGAAGTACTAAATGGTTCTAAAGAAGGGACTGATTAAAAAAAAATAGAGAAGAATAGAAAAATGATGGAATCCTTCAATGAACAATATAGGAAAGTAATAGAATGTATGAAGCAGATTCAAAGTGCTATGCAGGAACTTAAAACCTCAAACACAAGCTGGCAAAACCATTTTAATGAAAGTGAAAATAGACTTTCAGACCTTAAAAACACCATTACAGCTAGTAAAGAGGAAGAAAAGATCTCTTAATAACAACTAGGATGCAAGAAAAAATAATTCAACATCTGCAAGATGATGTAAAGATGAACAACGTAAGACTAATAGGCATCAATGAGAAAGAAGGAGTCTGTACAAATGATATAAAAAGAATGTGGGCACAGGCTGGGGAAATACCTCAGTAGAATAAGCACTTGGCTGGCAAATGCAAAGTCCTGAGTTGAATCCCTGGTATTGCAAAAAATAAATAAATAAAAACAAAAAGAACTTTAAAAAAAGAATATGGGCAGAATTAATAGCAAAAAACTTCCCAAATATGAGGAAATAATTTATCATTCAGGTAATCAAAGTATATAGAACTCCAAATAACATCAACCCAATTAAAACCACACCCAGACATATAATAATCAAGATCCCAGAAATTCAGCACAGGAACAGTATACTAAAAGCTACTAGAGAAAAGAAACAGATCACATTCAAAGGAAAACCCATTAGAATAACGGCAGATTTCTCTTTACAAACCATCAAGTCAAGAAGAACATGGAGCAAAGCACTTCAAGTCTTGCAAGAAAATGAATTCCAGCCCAGACTGCTATACCCTGCAAAACTCTCTATCAAGTTCAATGGAGAAGTGAAATACTTTCAGGACAAAGAACAACTAAAGCATTTCATGATGACAAAGCCAACCCTGCATAGTTTTAGAATATCAAAGAGATATTCTAGAGAGGGATCAAAAGACCACAATTCCATGAAGGAGAATGGAAAGAACCCACCGAATAGGGCAAATAATTAAACACAGGAGAAAAAAAGGTATATAATGGGGCTGGGGAGATAGCTCAGGGATACAAGTGCCTGCCTGGCAAGTACAAGGTCCTGAGTTTGATTCCTGGTTCTGCAAAAAACAAAAACAGAACAAAAAAGAGGTATACAAAAGCAGTCTTTCAACTATTCTTTTGCATACAGCAGCAGAATATGTCCATCAGCATATTCTACAAATGGACTTCTCCTGCACCCTATGGGTCGTGATTCTGTCTGGTTCCACAGGGTAGATACCAAGGAAATAGCAGTAGCTCAGTCCCACAAGTGACACCTGGCCACCAAGAAGGGTCATGGACACTGTCTGTATCCACAACATACTAGAACTTTGTGTGATATCCTATCCCCAAACTATTAGAAGTTCTGGTCATATATTTCCCCTTCCAGTATTTATGTTGTTTTATTCTTAGTAATTCTTTACTACCATGGAAACTTTTCTTAGTTGATATCTTTGTATATATTAACCTATTCAAATACTATGTGAGTACTCTGAATTGATTACAGATTCATACATATGATACACAACACTCTGGCCTCTAAGTTGCACTCATGATTTGATTTGAATTTTGTGATACTGTTTTGAAATATTTGATTTTAACTAATATTTAATTAATTTTCTGAATATTATTTAACTATACTTTTTGTTTTATGATTCATACTGTATCTCTGATTTATAATCTACTTATAAGACATGGTTTGATATTTTGTCCTAGTATCAGAAACTTTAAAAAGAAAAAAAAATATGTGTATGTATACACAAGAGTTATGATAGACATACAACTACTGTGTCTTAGTTTATTGAGAATAAAAATTTGTACTAAAAAAAGTTCTTCAGTATAAATAAAAAACAAACAAATTATAAAACCAATATTTTCCTGGCAAGCTTCACTTATTTTGATAGATACTCTTAGTAGTAGCAAATATGCTACACTACATAGCTCAGCATAGTACAGTTCAGCTTTTTGGTTACTTTTTCACCACTGAGACCAAGGACATGACAGCCAAAGTTAAAAGGAAAAAGGTTTCTTCAGCTCAGTTTGTAGAAGTTTCACACTATCATAAGCTGGCTCCAAGGCACAGAGGCATGGCAGACAGGCATCAGAGAGGAAAAACAGCTCATGGAGGGCAGAAGGCAGCAAAACAATCAAGAGGCAAACTTCTTTCTGTTCGTTATTGTATCCAGGCTACCTGCTCTTCAGAGTGGGTACCACTCACACCTTTAATCCTAGAATCCTTAATCCTAGCATTGCACCATGAATCAATCTGACAGTCACAGACTCTAAATGCAATTTAACAAAACTTTCCAAACAAAGGAGGTAAAACTTTGAAAGACAGAGTTGGTAAACTACAAGAACTGTATAGACCTGAAGTTTTCATAGTTGTTAAACTGTCCCTAAGAAATGAAGGAAAATAAAAGTAAAAAGCAAAAGAGATGGAAAAAAGCCTCACAAAAATGGCACGAAAACATGGTTCTCAATGTCTTTAAGAGGCTAAGACTCAGAAAATTGCAGAAACAATGTCAGCTTTTCAGAAGCAAGACTTACCTCTGATGTTGAATACATAGGGATTTCTTCATTTAGCCACTTAAGACATGTCTAGTAGGTGTCATCTCTTTAGCTTCAAGGGAGATGAACATCCCAGAACATCTATCTAATATTAGCAAAACTAGTATTTCGATTGAAGTTTTGTAGTCCAAACTCTTAACAACTGCACAGACTTCATCTACAGACATATCCCTGCATGAATGACAAACTTCACAGGTGAAATACACATTTATGAGCAACAACAGAGGCAACTATACCTGGGAATGTTAAGAAAGTTTCCCTGCAGAGTCATAGCTTCCACTGAGAGTCCTGGCATACAAAAAGAGTTTACCACATAGACAGAGGCTATGGAGCATATATTTCAAGCAGTGTTATGATGCATTCCACTCCATTCAAAGCTAATTCTGCCTCCAGATGGGAAATAGAGTAACTGACCTCTGAAAGACTTTTTTTTTGTATTTTAAATTTATTTATTTATTTAGTTTTTAGTTTCAAAACACATTAGTACATTCGCAATAGCTGACACATTGCATATTGTTGTCCTTATAGTAGTTATAGAGTACAGAGTGTAGACGTGATAAATTTTCTAATCGACATTGGTAAGAAAAGAAAGAAAACATTTTCTTCTCTTTGAACTAAGAGGAAGTAGTTGTATACATGTTCCAATGTTCCATAATTGCAGTGGGTTACCAGTGAAACTGGCAATGTTGAAGGCTGTTGATTTAAGCCTCTTACAGCTCATCATACTAATCTAGCTCTGTGTTTTATGTCTTGTAGTTAAGCTTTTCTGCTGGGTGACCGAAGGCAAGTTAAAGCATGACCTGTTTAACAAAACTTTCATCTTTTGTATTTTCCAAGGTCAAATCTTCTCAGGATTAACTTTGGAACCATACACAGTGCTTTGTAGAACTGTTGTCAATGTCAGCCATCAGGACGAGTCACAGCCATTGCTTAACCAGTTTGCTCTCAGTGAAAGCCTGAGAGAATGTTTTCTCCCTAGGTGACTCTCCCTAGACACACTATTTTTCATTTATCCCTTTCCTCTGAGGTCCCATAATCTCCTTGAACAGAAAATTTGGGAAACCACTGAGTTATAGGATGTTACAGCACAGGTTCTCTTATGTCCTCAGTCCTCACTGACCTTGAAAGGGTAGAGCCAAAATGATGGCTACCCTCATAGCCCTTCTTTTTCTCCAATTTTTGGTCTGTTAACTTACATTCTCAACCCTCCAGCAGAGAAGCTTCGTGATACTATTACTCTATAACATAGGTAATAGAGCTTAACATCACTGTCTGAAAGACTCTTTCAGATTTTTCATTTTACGAGGAAAAACATGCTGAACACGGGCAGAGTTCAGGTTGGGGTTAGAAAATGATGCCATCATTCCCAGAAGGCTATCTCCCCGCTCTTGTTTTCTTCTTCTGTTAAGGAAAATAGTGCTTCTCTCAGAAATTCATCAAAAGATTAAGTGCCTGAGGACAACAATATGCAATGTGACAATTATTGGGAATGTACTACTAACATGTTTTGAAACTATCATATTGTTATTTCTTATTAAAAATAATAAAAAATAAAAATTAAAAAAAGAGTAAGTGCCAATCTAAGGCAGGCTGAGCTGGCCAGAATATAGGTAGATAGCTAGATAGCTTAGACAGACAGACAGACAGACAGACAGACAGACAGACAGACAGACAGACAGACAGACAGACAGCTAAATAAAAAGTTGTGCCTCCCAGGCAATCTAGGATAAATGCTACTAAGTGGCCCATGGTTTACCTACTCTTAATACTCAGGATACTGATACTCAACTGATGTTCATGATATGCGACATATTTCTGTGTACACTTGAAATCAACCATCACTTACTAGTCATACCAAGCAGAGATCCGGTTGCCCTCACACTGTCACACCCTGCACTTGGTCATGCCCATCTGAAACACCTTGGCCTTCCTTCCTCTTACAAATCTTAATTTTGGCATATTTCTTTTGGGAATTCACCTAAGGCTGCGCTCTGTGAATCCTCACTGTGTGGCTATGCCTCCTATCAGAACATGGAACAATGAAGACCCACTGCTAACTGGTCTGTCTCTCCCATACCAGACTGCACATAGAAGCAGAAATGGCACATTCTGTTTCTTGGTCTTTGATGTTAGGTCAATACATAGATGTGCAATATGTTTAAATTAGTAGTTTTTGCTGGTGTCTTCTTTAACCTTTTACCACATATACAAATAACCATTTTATTTCTGCATAGGCATCTGCTTTTGATGGTGAACTAGAGCTTACTTTTCCATATACTAAATAAATTCATATTAAAAACAAAAACACAAGGAAAAAAGATCAGTGTCTATTGAAGAGTAAATCAACATAGAGAAGCTGCCTGCTTCATATCCTTTTTTAACAACTAGTAAAAACTAGTCTGTGGGGTTTCTTTAAGTAAAAAGCCATATGAAAATGTAAAAGTGTACTCCCATGTTCCTTTTTTTTATCTCCATTAAAATTAGCATGTGTTTTTTCAATTAAGCATGCTTGTAAGACTTATCTATAAAACAGACCTTTGGGGAAAAATACATGGCCTAAATTCACTTTGTTTCTCTGGTGCACCATTTCTGATTCTTTTGAATCTTGCAAAGCAATTTATAAGAAATAAATCATGTCTTCTAAGTTAAACAACTAGAGAAACTGAGATAGGAATGGTCAATGGCTTAAAGTGGTATCACCATGAATCACATGAGGTCAATGTATTCCAGTTACCCACCATCCTGACAGGTCAGCTGATACTCATGACATATATGACGTATTTCCATGTACACCTGAAACCAACAGTCACTTACTAATCATACAAAGCAAAGGTTTGTTATTGTTTGTTTGCAAAACAAAACAAACAACAACAACAACAACAAAAAAGTGTTATTCAATGGTTGAGGAATGCAGAACAAGAAAAAAATGTCTGATGGAAGGAAGAATTATACCTGGAGAAGAAAAGGATAGAATAACTAGTTTTGGGAAGAGAAATAGTTTCTGTTAAGAGCAGCTGTTTTTAATTTCTATGAAAACGATGAACATAAATTTCAGTATGAGAAGATTTAGATTAACTAAGGCAAAACTGCCTGATTGATAGGGCTAGAAGACAATGATGACTTTAAAGAAAGACCATCATTTTCAAGAGCCTGGGCAACTATCTGTCTTAAGGAAGGGAGGAGTCACACAAGTGATTTTTAGTGTTTCTTTAGTGTTTTATGGTACAAAATCTTATAGCTTATTCACTGGAAATCCAACCTCTATTTCAACAAAAAATAGTACTGAAGAATAATAATAATGTTTCTGAGAATTTCAAATTTATGAAGACAGCTGCATCTAATTTATGGTCATATTTAAATAAAGAGACACCTTTCCTTTCACATTTTAATTTGATAAAATCTGCTGAAATCTAGCAAGTGGCCATGAAGTGTAAATTCTGTGCAAGGTGTCCAGTGCACAGAGTTAATACACACTTCAGCCCTCAGTCCACTGGAGGGGAAAATAAAAACACAGTATCATCAATGACTCTGATAGAAATGATGTCAATAAATATTACTCAAGAAATGGAAATTCTCATGTAGTAACAATGAATAAAAGGGCAATGTCCATTAAAGCCATCAAGCGGTAAGAAAAAGTAGAGGTAAGAAAAAGGTTGAAGTATGAATAATTCATAAATTGGCAAGGATTAAAACAAACAAAGACACAGAGATATGGAGATCTAAATCATGGCTGGAGGCAGATAATTTCCTCTTTTAATATGAGTTAAACCAGCTGTACTGAAGAAATGAAATGTGAAAGTTGCTTTGAGTCCTACTAGCAATCCGTAGTAGACTATGTAATTCTCTAAATTTAAGCCAAAAAAAAATTATTTTGAGTGAAAATAATTTCCAAATGCTTGCTGATTGATTGGAATAAGTCTTACCGAATTATGGTATTTATTAAAATCAGAATACCTAATATTAAAGAGTTACTGTTTAGGCAATTAACTGATAGACACCAAAC
The DNA here is from genome assembly GCA_004027915.1 of Capromys pilorides. Lineage (NCBI taxonomy): Eukaryota > Metazoa > Chordata > Mammalia > Rodentia > Capromyidae > Capromys > Capromys pilorides. The sequence goes on from PVKN010018728.1 coordinate 13,772, forward strand.
CCATGCAAAATCTTTGGCCTTGCATATACTGTAACACAATAGGAGTCTTGATTGTCTCATGAAAGAAAGCTAATGGGATGCACTCTGAGCAGGTGTTAATATTGACACTCTAGATAACTGACACTAAAACATCTTTCTGGGTTAGAAACACAGCCAACATGGAGGTAGCCATTTTTAAATATGACTAAATATCTATAATAGGCTGGCTGTTTCTGAAGAATGTGTGAAGCACTATGATTTGTACAAACAAATGAAGGAGGGTGTCAATTCCCAGTGGTACTTATCTCTCAAATAAATAGGTACTTTAGGATGCTGTGTGCTATGATGAAAAGGCCAAAGCTTCTGGAAAGAGACAGACCCAGAGCTAAGTTCCAGCTTGGCTACTTGGTATGTGATTAGACTTGGGCAACTCTTCCAACTTTCTCACATATAAGGTAGGGCAAATAACATCTAACGTAAAACCTGGCTGTAAGGAAAAGAAACACTATAGATGAAGGACTATCTTAGGGACCACAAGCAAAAGGGCCAGAAATTAAAATTAAATCACAAAAATAATTACACAGTCATGGTGTGGTGATGGAATGGAGGTCACTGGTAGTCGTGGGTGAGCTCATGTTCCTCAGGGACATAGCAAAAGATTACTGAGGGAGAAGTATTTAAATTGAAACTTGAAGGATGACAATGAAGAGACAGCCTCATGAGATAGAAAGATAGAGGGTTTCAGTGGAATCAGACAGCATGGATATGACTGAGGAGTGGCAAAGATAGTGTGCTTGGAAAGGAGCAAGAGTGCACAAGAGGAACTGTGAGAAAGGAGGATCAAAGGGCTGCAAGGAGTAGACACTAAGGCTTATGGCCCATACTGGACACCAGAAACTCCACTGTGAGTGCACTGGGGCCAGTGTCCGATCTGAGCAGTACATGGCCATAGCCAGTCAAATTCCAGCAATGCCTATCCTATCTCTTTAACCCTGAAATTGTCCATGTTCTGTCTTAACTGATTATCCAACATTTCTTATGTTGGCCACTGTCTTAGGCAACAGAATACAGCAAGGAACAAAAAAAGTCCTTACAGTCATACAGTCTGTGTTTTTTTTTTTTTTTTTTTTAATTTTTATTTATTTATTTGTTTGCTTGTTGTGTTTGTTTCTTGATTTATTTATTTTGTGGCTGGCTCAGCCTGCCCTGGTGGTGGGGCTGGTGCAGCATGTGGTGCCGGGGATCGAACCGCAGTCCCTGCAGTTGCTTGAGCTTTCCTAAGCAGGCGCTTTAGACCACTGAACCATCTTGCTGGCCCCCAGTCTGTGTTCTAATCGGTGTATATGACATAACACATGAGCAAGCAAACATATAAGCTAGGAAGAAAGTCAGCAAGTGACAAGAAAGGGAAAACCCAGGAAGTCATTCTTGGCCAGGGTAGGCAGAGAAGGCCACTGAGAAGATAACATACAAACCAGGCCCTGAAGAGTAACAAAGAAAACGTGTCCCATGAAAAGGCATACACAAAGGGAAAGTGACCCTGAGATTACAGGAAGCAAAGGGCCTGTCTGCCTGGGTGGGTAAAGCTAAACAGGAGCATGAGTGAGTGGGCAAGTTTGCTGAAATAGATGGGGTCCAGGTGTCTCAGGACCTTGCTGGCAATGGGGACACTGTTGTGGGAACAATGAGAGGACTGGTGAGTACCAAGTTGGGGTTACATTTCAGATCCTTTGGGCAGCTATGCAGAGGAAGCACAGGAGGAGTACAAGTGTGGCAACAGTGGGACACAAAGGGGCTTCTATGCTTCCTTTCATCATTTAAAAGAGTAATGGACTCAGCCCCCAAGCACAGCAGCCCCAATGGACTGACAGAGCGACCGGTGGACAAACAGGTAGGACCTCTCAGCCTGTGGCCCCCTGTGCTTGCACCAGAACTCAGCCCCGGCACACAACAGCCCTGAGTGACCAACCGGCAGGCGTGCAGGAAGGACCTCTGGGCCAGTGGCCCTCTGCACTTCCAGCAGAACTCAGCCCCAACCTCAGCAGCCCTGACCTACCAACAGAGCAACTGGTGGGTGCGCAGCAGCCCCAACCAATCGGCGGACGCACAGGTAGGACCTCTAAGCCTGCGGTCCCCTACACTTTCACCAGAACTCACCCCCATGCACAGCAGCCCCAACCAATTAACAGGTGGGCACACAGGAAGGACCTCTCCGCCTGTGGCCCGCTGCATGTCCAGCAGAACTCAGCCCCTGCCCTCAGCAGCCCTGACCAACCAAAAGAGTGACCAGCAGGTGCACAGGAAGGACCTCTCAGCCTGCACAGCCCCACCCAACTTCCACAGGAACTCAGCCCCTACACACAGCAGCCGTGACCAACCAACTGGCAGGCCAGCACATAGGACCTCTCCACCTTCAGTCTCCCGCCCCACCACCAGAACTCAGCCAACACACACAGGCTATGACTGGTGGGCAAGTAGGCAGGAACACTAGGCCTGCACCATCCAGCCAAAAGACCTTCTTCCTCACCCAGAACCGAGTTCCTGTATATGCTGTGGAGCCCCGTAGCAAAACTTCCTGCAGAGAGGATGGGGTCAGATCCTACCAGCTAACCCAAGAGCTGAGCATCTTGCCAGAGGAGCACAGCAGGCTTTCATTCAAAAGCTGCACCAGGAAGAAGCTGAGCATAGCAGCCAGACCTAGCCAGGCACATCTAGACAAGATCAAACTTGGTAGATTCAGACCCAAATTCCAGGAGGCACTAATGGGATAACTTCACCAAAGTTCTGCACCAAAGGTCAGAGGTCACTGCTATACAAAATTATACAGACAAGGAGCAAATGGGAGACAATACTATAGAAGAAAATGGGATTCATGCAGCTGAAAACTCTGAATTAGCATTTGAAGTAAACAAACAAACGTAGAAACATATAGAGGAAATCAGATTGGAGATAACCTAT
>PVKN010018729.1:0-16710 GCA_004027915.1 Capromys pilorides
CTGGATACATGAGTTTATCAATGGATAGTTATGTAAGGTACAGAAGGCATACCTTTTTTTTTTTTTTCCATACTGGGGATGAAACCCAGGGCCAAGGATTGAACACTGAGTGAAATCCCTCCCCTTTTATACTTTTTAGACAGGTCTCACTAAGATGCCCAGTATGATCTCAAACTTTTAATCTTCCTGCTGCAGTGAACTCAGAGTGCTGAGTTTACAGGTATGTGTTTCTGTGCCTAGCTATTGTTAAGAAAAAAATTTTATTGAATTGAATTGGAGAAAATGACACAGCAAGAGTCATCTTGTTGCCCATGGAGATGGAAAATAAATCGAGATGCTATTTTGTGATGACCCTTTTGTTTAACCTTCTTTTCAAGACTTGATTGAAGTGAGATGATACTAAGATTTTTAGTTACGTAAGACAATAAATAACACATCTTTTGAAAAATATGAGCCACGTCAGATTATCTTTTCTGTTATTTGCAATCAAAAAGTTCTAATGATAAAGCAATTAATAACAGAATCAGGTACAAAAGACACTAAATTGTAGAATCACTCAAGTTAAGGTTAATTTCAAAAAAGTATGAAGAATTCTCTGTCCTAGGCTCAAAGTGGATCAGCTTAGTCCTTCAGATAAGTAAGAAATAGCTGGTCAAATTATCATCATGTTTTCTATCTTGGTGACTCATACACTTTATGGGCAAAAAGATGGGCTATTAGAGAACATAGCATAGCATAGCGTTCTGAGTTTTAGGGTGTATTGGCTTTTGACTCCTGTTTTGGCACCACAAAAGCAAAGGCTTAGATTGAAAGTGGTTCTTCTGAAATCTAAGAGCTCGTGCTAATATTAGAAATGCTCCTGATCCATTAGGCCTCATCCAGCTCCTTTCACCTGCTTCTGTGGGACAAAAGTGGGCTATTACCATTTACAAAAATGTCTGGAATTCAGGCCTGGGGAAGATTAACCTCACCTGCCTGCCCCAAAGGGCCTTTTGTATTGCCTCATGGAAGATACAAAGATGAAGGCCTTTACTCCAAGGGATAGAGAAGGGCAGAACATTCGAATCTATCGCTAAACTGGTTTTCCAGCTTTTATTATTGTCCTAGAGAACTGAATCAAAGCAAAATCTAAATAAAGTCCAGGCTTTGCAAAAAAGAAGATTGATACCTCCTACATTTCTGTCTGTCAACTTTCTGTTACTGTAACAGATATCTGAGATGATCATCTTATAAATAGAAGCTTATATTGGCTCTCCCTATTAGAAATTTCACCAGGAACAGTGGGCCCTGCAGGTTTGCGGCCTGTGGGCAGGCAGCTCGTCATGGCAGAGAACAAGTACTGGGGCAAAGCAGCTCACCTCATATCCTAGACACAAACACAGAGAAAAAGCCTGTGTCCCAATGTCCCCCTGCAGGGAACACTTCCAGCTGACCAGAACACTTCCTCCCGAGCCCCTCCTCTTAGAGTCTGCCCCACCTCCAACAGTGCCAACTTGAGAATGAGGCTCCAACACGCAGGCCTTGGGGGCCATTCTCGATCCAAACTAGTGCCACACGATGGGTGCTAAATCCATGTGACCTCAGGAAAGGAAATCTGCCTTGACGTCTGCCTTAAATGTACCTGTTAGGACTGAGGATGTAGTGCAGTGGTAGAACACTTATCTAGCATATTCAAGGCCCTGGGTTCGATCCCCAGCACCAAAAAATAAGACAAAATTTGCCATTGGAAGAAAATGGACCATTTAGCAATTACAAATTTCACAGTATTGCAAGTACTGGGTTCAATTCCTGTCCAGCTGTGTAGGATATATCTACTACAATGGGGACAATGCTGTTCCTTTTTTTTTTTTTTTTCCTATTCTTTTTTCCAGTGAAAGATTGATGGATGCCAAGCAATAAAAACAGAAAACAATCATGATATTGCTGTGTGTGTGTACATTTGTGCATGCACTGGGGATTGAACTCAGGTCCTTGTGATGCTAAGTGCCCACATTGTGACCCTGTACTGTACTCCCAGTCTCTATGCTATTATTATTGAATCTGTTCTCCAAATACTTTAATACTGGGAATAGAGCATTGTGTTCCCCTGGGTTATACTATTGTGATAGTCAATTGTGGAGTCAACTTGAATAAGAACCACTGAGCTGATTTTGGTTTAGCACAGCACTGAGTGTGTGTGGATAATGGGCTTAGTGAAGAAGGAAGACCCACTGTGGGTGTCAGTGCACCAACCAAAATGTGTGCACCCGGGATAGAATAAAAATGAAAAGAAGAAGGAAGTCTCATCTCTGCTTCCCTAGAGGAGCTTCAGTCTCCACTGTCACCTTCAGACGTCCATCTCCAGGCTTCCAACACAGACCTTTCAGCCTCTGAATCCTGACACTGATATTCATGAGCCTTTGCAGTGAGCTCCAGCCTTTGTTCAGATTTTGGCTGGCTCCTTAGGATGGCCAGAACACAGACAACCCTTTAGCATTCTTCCTCACCTGATTCCACAGGCAATAAGCCTACATTGTAAATCATATATATATATACATATATATATATATATATATATATATATGTATATACATGTATATATATATTCAGCAAAAAGATTTATTGGGAAGCCTTCTTTGGTAACGCAGATGATACGAAGTCAATGCCATGGAGTCCTCCATAGCAAAGATCATGCATGTTACAGTAGTCTACAAAGTACAGAAATGGCTGGTGTGAATAGCCTGTTGTGTTTCTCAGCCACTGTCCATCACCTGCTGGGCGTGGCCTCAGCTGGAAAGCTGGGCTGGATCCCCAAGGTGCTGCCAACCAATGCATTAACTAATTGCACCCCCTTGGTTGAGCAGCAGGTTCTCTAGGGAACAGATCTGCAGTTTGTGCTTCCATGGTCACTGCAAGCATAGCAACCAGGTGATTTGACCGTAACTCATTGGGCAATTTTTTTCCATATCTACCCATTACACTTGGAGTGTGTTGGTGTGCATGTTATTTTTATTTGAGTTAGGTTTGCTAGATGATATGGAATTATGCATTGAACGTAAGCATGTGCTTCAATGGAGTAAATAGGACTTCTGGTCTTTTTAAAGATTAACATATAATAACTGCATATATTTATGAAACAGAATGTGACATTTTGATACATATATAAGGATGTAAGGATCCTTACGTTGCATAAGGATCAGCATTTGATAATTAGCATATCCTTCATCCGGTGCACTTTTCCATTTCATTATTGTGAATGCTAGAGCTCTCGTCCTACTATTTAGAAAGGTACAGAACATCACTGCTAGCTATAGTTACCCTACTGTGCCACTGAGCACCAGAACTTGTTTCGTGAGTTATAATATCTTAAGGATTGGATGGTTGTGTTTTGGCTGCATGTGACGTTTCAATGATGAAGTATGGGCATGTCTTAAGGCACATTCTGTGCAAAGAAGGGTATGTGGGAATGTTGAGCTTCTAAAAGGCATGAAATACATAGTGAAAAATCCACTTTTTCCTGTAGCATCCATTTATTGTTCTTCTATCAAAAGCACCTGGCTTTCTCTGTGGTACTTCCCTGAACCCCAAGACAAGCCCAGGTGCTGCAGAGAGCTTCTTCTAGCCCTGGGCCCTCAGTGGGTGTGGCTGTGCCTTAGTCTAGCAGGGCCCTACCTGGCTGCTGCCCCAGGGATACAACAGGGTTAGGTGTGGGGAAAATCACAACCAAAGATGAGATTTGCAGTGAGACTTGCAAATCATTGCCCCTGATGAGATTGTTGAGTGAAAAGTAAATTGGTTTCTTTTCTCCTATACTTGAACTTGGAAATCAGCCTGGAATTTAATGCCAGTTTTCTTGACAGTTGTGGTATCTCAGAATGAAGTCAAACCAAATGAAAAGAAATGGGTCCTGTGGTGAAATCACTTGAGTTCTAAATCTCCTTTTCCTGGAAGCATGATCTACCCTAAGATTTAAACATCTGTTGTTTTATTTAAGGCTGTTTGGTTAGTGTATACGCACATACAAGGTGTCTACATTGTTCTGTTTATTTCTATATCTACTTCTATGCATTGAAAGTGAGCTCATACTGATATTACTAATTCAAATCCATCCAACTCTGTATCATTTTTGTTTTATCTCTTTTCCTATTTGTTAGTCTCTGACTTCACAGTAAGCAATGTGCCTTCCGTTATCTTCAGTATATTAACTTACTGACCTAACCCTCCATTACGGGACTAGTCTCTCATTGTGGTCATTATAGTCCTCTGTCACCTCCCTTGGGCTGACTGTGATGCCCCTCTCGATGCCTGCACTTTGGCCAGTACTGTTTCTACTCTACTTGGGGCTGATGCATGTGTTGGATTGACACTGGTAGCCTCCTGTGTGAGCACTTTTTACTCAGGTTTTGTCATTTTGACCAGTGTCCATAGTGTGGATGTTCTACAGTTTGTTTAAGCATTTGCCTACTGAAGGACACTTTGGTTACGTCCAATGTAGAGCTCACTACAAATAAACCTGCTATAAATATTTGTGTATACTCCTTGTATGAATGCAGGTCTCCATTCCTACAGAATTAATGACCCAGAATGCAACAAATGGGTTCTACGGGAAGGCTAAAGTTTGGCGTTTTTAGTGACTGTCAAGCCCTTTTCCAGGTGTCTCTACCATTTTAAATTCTCACAATCTAATAAGTGTTTCATTGAATTGCTTAGGGAGGGATGAGCAAGAGGGGAAAGGTAAGGGAAAGTGAGGCATGGAAAATGAGAACGAAAAGTTGGTAACAGAGTACTACATATATTTAAATTTTCTCCTGGATGCAGTGGCATGCACCTATGTTACCGCATGCAGGAAGCTAAGAAAGGAGCGTGTTGGCTCTCAGGAGGTTGAGAGCAGCTGGGGCAATATAGAAGCATACCATGTGAAAGAAACAAAACAAAGCCAAGTATGCTGCGACATTCATAGACTAGCATAGAATCCCAGCTACCAGGAAGGCTGAGGCAGGAGGGTCACAAGTTCAAGGTCAGCCTGAGCAATTTAGCAAGACCCTGTCTCAAAATTTAAAAAGAGTAAAAAGGGCTGGACATGTAGCTCAGTGGTACAGTGCCCTTGGATTCAATCCCCAATACTTGTAAAAAAAAAGTTAGGTTTTCCAAATTTTTCTTCTGATCTAATTTTATATGAGAAGAATTTTACTGGGCAGAAATATAAAAATACATTCACAGAAATAGTGTAGATCTGAGAGACAGAGGGAGACAGGGACATGGGAGATATCATGGCATTTTGGAACTAGACACACGTTTTTGATGAGGAAATCTGTTAAAGTTGTGAATCCAAGGGCTGACCAGATAGCTCAGCCAACTACAGTGCCTGCTTAGGCAGAGCACAGCAGCTGGGGTTCAATCTCCAGCACCACACTGGTCCTGCCCCTGGGGTGAACTGAGATAATGATTGAGACTGGGTAAGGTGGCGTGGACCTGAAATCACAGCACTTGAGAGGCTGAAAACAGGATAATCACTACAAGGCTGATCTATGGAGTGAGACCCTGTAGACCCTGTACTAAATACATAAAAAAAGTTGTGACCCAGCAGGAAAGTTTAACCACGAGGCATAAAAAGTAAAGCTAGATTAGTATGCTGAGCTGTAAAAGCTTTAATCAACAGCTTCTGACATTGCCAGCCCTGCCAGTAACCTACTACAATTGTGAAATATTGGACTGTATATACAAGTACTTTCTCTTAGTTCAATGAGAAGAAAATTTTATACAATAACAACTAGAAAAATTATCATGTCTGCATCCTGTACTCGGAATAGCTACCACAAGGACAACAATATGCATTGTATTAATTATTGGGGATGTACTACTAACGTGTTTTGAAACTGTCTCATTCTTTCTTATTAAAAATAATTTAAAAATACGATAAAAAAGAAAATAAGAAAAACAGAGACAAGAGCAAAAGTTTAAGGTTTCTTAAAGGCAAGTAGTAATATTTAATCATATGTCCAATATTACATAACTATACCTGTCAATCTGAGCAACAGAATTGATGATAAATATAGGTAACACATCAACCACTGCCAATCAGCTGTTCTTGTTTTGAGAATCTGTAACATATGTATTGTTGTATGCTACCCTGTTTCTGTCTTTATGATTTTTGTTCTTGCTTTAGTTTTTAGTTTCCAAAATAAAATACAATAAAATTAAAAAAGAAAAAAAATTGTGAATCTAACAAGAAGATTCATCGAGTTCCATTGCCCTGTTCTTATTAATCTCTCTTCTCATACACCATGGATCTCTACTTATTTTGTTGTTTTTGGTTTCTGAGACAGGATCAGACTGTATATTTCATTAAGACTTTAGCTCAAGTCTAAGCTCAAATTTCAAGCAATATTTCTGTCTCAGCCTCCCAGGTGCTGGGGTTACAGGTGTGGGCCACCACTCTCAACTTATTTCATAAGGAGATACCTTGAACAGAATAAAATGGGAAAAGAGTCTACAACCTTCTAAATACAAGCAAAACTATATGGAATCAATATCACCATGCTCATGGGCTGGAGATATAGCTCAGTGGCACAGCACCTGCCTGACAAACACAAGGTCCTGAGTTCAACTCTCAATAATAATAATAATAACATCACCATGATCAGCTGGGGAGATAGCTCTGTGGCACAAGTGTCTGCCTGGCAAGTGCAAGGTCATGAGTTTGAACCCCCGCCCAGCAAAATTAAAAAAAAATTATATATATATACATATATATATATATACATATATATATATATATATATATATATATATATATACACATATACTCTGTGGGGAGAAAAACAGAACACCTCCATTTGCTCTGCAGGAAGCTGGAGGGTACTAACTCCCTGTAAGATGCTGCGTAGAATTCTGGACTTTCCTCTCCTTTGTCTGTATATTGGGCTCAGAGAATACCATACAGGACTCCATGTAAATATGGATAGTTAGCATTTGCCAACAGGTACCTGTCTACTTTCTCTTGTTTATAAAACATGGGGGAATAAAATCTAAAAAATGGGCTTTAAAAAGCCAGAAAAGCGTGGGCTTGAAATTTTCAGTTGGGGCTGGGGAGACAGCTCAGCAATGTAAGTGCCTGCCTGGCACACATAAGCTCCTGAGTTTGAATCCTGGTACCAGGAAAAAAAAATGAAAGAGAGAAAAAAGGAAATACTCAGTTGGGTTACATGGGCATTTTGATAACATGACTTCTTCTATGTGTTTAATAGTGATGTTTAATGGGCAGCCAGTCTTAATTGCAGTTTAAGATGATACTTCTAAAATAAAAGTCTTTCAGGGCCAGCCAGATAGCTCAGTGGACTAAAGTGCCTGCTTCAGCAGAGAGCAGTGGCTGGGGTTTGATCCCTGACGTGCCATGCTGGCCCAACCCCAGGGCAGCCCAAGACGATGATTGAAATGGCATAGTGGAGCTGGCCTCCCCGTGCTTGGGAGGCTGAAAACAGGAGAAAAACTACGAGTCCAATCTATGTAGTGAGACCCTGTACATCCTATACACCCTGCAGGCCCTAACCTCAATTCACAAACACACACACATACACAAATAATAATAATAAAATAAAATAAAAGTCTCTCCTGCTGAGGACTTGGGCCCTGCCACTAGGTGGGAGAATCAGCAGCACCTGGAGGATCTTACTTGGAAGTGACACTCCCTAAGTTTGTTCATTTATTTTAGAATTGTTTCTGTTTTAGTTTTCATTGTGAAGGAAAGCTGATGCTGACTTAAATGTTAGAAGTATACAAGTTGTTTTGTTAATAAAACTAAATGTGCACATACACAAAAAGTAAACAAGAGCCAGATATTAAAAGAATGGACAAATAGTGACTCCCAAAAACAGTAGGAGGGCTGGGGAGATAGCTCAGCAGTCTAAGTGCCTGCCTAGTAAGCACAAGGACCCAAGTTCAATCCCTGGTACTGCACGCTGTGCCAGCCCCAGAATCCTGGGCCTGTTGTGCCAACCCAAAAATCAGGCATGGTGGCACATGCCTATTATCCTAGTCCTAGAGAGGCTGAGACAGGAGGGTCACTAGGAGTCCCAACTGTGTAGCAAGACCCTGTATCAAACAAATAAAAATTAAAAATAGTAAGAATCAGTAGCATTTGGGATAAAGTTTTTATCTTCGTATTACCCTATATTTCTTTACAGGTGTTCCTACAACAGCTGAAGTTTAAGAGCATCGCCTCCTTGTTTTGTTAGTAAGAATCTAATGTCCTCCTATTTTTTTTTTTTTTTTTTTTTTTTGCGGGACCAGGGTTCAAACTCATGACCTTGCACTTGCCAGGCAGGCACTTGTGCCACATAGCACTTGTGCCCCGGCCCCCTGATGTCCTCCTATTTTAACTATAAAATTGGGAATGAATAAATTAAATTAAAATGTCATGTTTTTGTGACATTTGTAACCCCAGAGTTTTACAATAGGACTGAGCACCTGTACCTAGTCTCTGTTTTGTAGACCTGAAGACCTTCAATAGGGACTTGCTATAGATGGTAAATATATACAGTTTGACATAGATAACAGAAAATTCATATCATAAAGCTTAGTAGCTGGAATGTTTATGTTGTCACCTTTATTCTATAGGCACATCTATAATGAAGCTAAATCTAGCTTAAGCAAGAACCCTGAGGGTACTTGAAAGTACAGTAGAATAACACAATGGGAATAGACTAAGGGAGACTAGAGGACACATTTTTAGAATGGCTCTGAGCCTGGAAATTCGAACTTTTTAGGGCTACAAGTCACAGGTGTAAGCATGGGAGATGTTATATCTGGAGTCTACAAGCAGGGGTTGGTGTAGTGTTTTAAGGCTTCTTTTGATTTCTTTTATTTTGAGACAAGTTCTCACTGAGTTGTTAAGTTGTCCACACTGGGGTTGAACTTGTGATTCTTGAGCTTCAGCCTCCAACAGTGCTGTGATTATAGGTTTACACTACCACACGTGGCTCCTTTCATGTTATTACTCATGTGTGCGTGCATGTGTGTGTGCGTGCACGTGCATGCAGGAAGGTACTGAGCCCCGAGCCCAGTGGTGTCTAGCAATGCACCACCAGGTGTTATAGTCTTAGCCCTCTTTAATTTTTATTTTGAAACATGATGTCAATAAGCTACCTACTTGCCCTCAAACTCATGCTCTTTCTGCTTCCCCTTCTTTGGAGAGGGGATTACAACTAGGCCTGGCTATTGGTTTGTTTAAAATTTTCTGCTTTTGGCTTTCCTTGTGATAGTTGATTATTGAGTAAGAGAAGCTTAACTAAATTACCCATGGTAGGGATCTTGTCACTTGGATGGTATGACAGAAATGAATGAGGACGAATCTGCTTCTGTTCTTCAGAGGCTCTCCAGTCTTCACTATCACTTTGGATGTCACCTCCTGGATTCCAGGGCAGACTCTTTGGCTCCCTGTATGAACTCTCAGGGGATATTGCAGTGAGCTCCACACCTCCAAATCCTTTGGTCTCTGGTGTGGCGACGGACCACCTGCACTCTTTCTCATCCAACCTGGCTGCCACTGTAAGCTGATCTTATAATTTCTTATACACCTGTGTATCTCATATTATGTCTGTTTCTCTAGTGGCCATTGACTGATACCCTTGTTCAGTATGTTATTAATTGTTAATTTACCTAGATACCCTTCTAGCTTTACTTCACTCAGGATTTTAAAATTTACTTTCCTTAGATTTTAATTGGATGTTTGTCTTACTGTTAATAATATTTTAAAGCATAATATACTTCCTCTACAGTGTGTTTCCCTTAGTTTTATGGTGTTCGAGAGTCCATTCCCAAAGGTATTTTCTCAAGTTATTATTTTCAAACATATTTTCATTGTGCTCTTTGTTTTCTTCTTGGCATGTCTATTATTTGGATGAATTTAATATTCTGTCAATGGGCTTCTTTCCTTCCTTTTAATTCCTGACTTGGACAGGGCAGTGAACTCATCTTGCCCCGCCTCCAGCTGGACTCAACCCTTGGTGGGGGTTGAGAATCCCCTTTGGATTCTTTCTTCTCATGCCAACTTGACCCCCATTTTCAGGCTTTTTAGTGATGTTCCCACTGGTGCCTGTCATTGCTTTTCTTTTTCTTTGTACATCGTATGCTGCTCAAATTCCCAACTGTGGATGGGCACATTAGTCTGCCTTCTCTGTTACTACCACCAGAGGACGCGGAATTAGTAAAGATTCTTGACTGACAATAAAAAATCACCTATTGCTAGCTGCGAAAAAGGGAGTTATGGTAAAAATTCAATTGCTTCCTTATGTATATCTTAGAAAACCAAGAGCAAAAAATATAACCTTGAAAGTGTCAGAAACAAGACTTCTCCATTTTTCAGTTCTGCCACTTCTCTCTCCTGTCATTTGCTTTCTATAGAACAGCTGTCTCTTCAGCAAAACTTCATGAAAGTTCTGTAATGTCGTGATATCTGGATAACGCATAAACAATATGATGACATTGGAATCTCTTAGTCTCAACTTCTAATTCATGGGTAAAGAGCTCTGGGTGGTCCAGTTTAGCAATCAGTCCATTGTAGACTGATTATGCAGGACCACAGGACATGATTATATTTCATAAAACAGCAACTGAGAATTCATAGCTGTTACACAGCTACATGTGTTACCATGTACCCAAGTATGTGTTTCAGTTACTGTTTTCTCATCGCTGGGACAAAATACACAACACACAAAACTAAGGAGGGAACACTTGACTTAGCTCCCAGTTTGTGGAGGTTTCAGTCCATAATTAGTTCGCTCCAAGGCAGAGTGGCACATGGCAGAAGGCAGCAGTTCAGGTGGAAGAAACCAATATACAGCAAGAGCAAAAGGGAAGGAGCAGTGGCAGAGAGCAAGTCTCTTTCATTTCCTTATATTGTATTCAGGATATCTGCCTTGGGACGAGTGTAGCACAAATATCCATAATCCCAGCATTGGATCAGGAATTAACCACAAACTCTAGAAGCCCACCACATGACCTCATGAGGCTATGGGGAACATCTAGACACAAATCATAACAGTATGGATACGATTTGCTGAAGGACCCAGCTAGAGTTCTTTGTGCTCATGAAATCACTATAGAGGCCATAGGATTAAGTAATCCACAAATAGAGTATGAGGCAGCCTACGCCCACCTGAATCATAAAATTAGTGTAGATCAAGAAAAGTGGTTTCCTCCTTTCCCTCCTTTTTCTCCTCCTCCTTTTTGGCACTAGAAACTGAGCCAAGAGCCTTTTCATTGTTCTACATCCCACTCCTCTTTATTTATTTATTTTTTAAATCTTAAGATCGGCCTTGCTAAATTGCCCAGGTTGCTTTCAAAATTTGATCCTCCTAAGTCAGCTGCCCTAAAGTGGAAGCACCACACCAGGCTTCTTGCTGAGGAAAAATAATGTCAGACATAAAAATTCAATGATAGATGAGGAAGGTGTGAGACTTTCAGGTGGTTAATTACCATGTGCTTTTTGCAAGCTCAATACATGAGGAGTCAAGCTCTCTGGGCGAATACATTTTTCCTCTGTGCTTTCTTTGAAGTTTTAAAAGGGTTTAGAAGGTTAAAAATACCTACAGTCATTGCTAACTGTAAATGGTTACTTTTTAAAAGTCAAATATAAATGAGTTATTTTGTATTAACCACATCATTGCTTTCCTCCATTAGCCAAGACAATTGACAATCAATTAAATAAACTTATACGTGTCATTTATATTATAATACAGCATAATTATGTAAAAAATCAACTTAAGGGAGCAGTTTTGCTCCCCACAAATTCATTTAGGTTATGAATTCTCCCCCTATTGATACAAAACATAATGAAACACATACTTTGAAAATACATGCTGTAACTATTCACTGAGTGCCTTTTTGCTAAACATCTTTTGCTGCTTAAGTTCTTACCAGTCACCTGAAACATAGAAAATAAATATACGGACACAACAAAATTAGTCTTGTTTCCTTCATTTTGTCCCGGCCTGCCTTTTCTTTTGGTTTCTGCTTTCCCTCTCCTCTTGGATGGACAACCTCAAAGAGGGTCTTCAAGAAATTTAGAATAAGCAAATAAACTGAAACTGAATACTTCCTTCTGCTCCTTCGTTGCTCAGCTGTTGCAGTTTAAATCTGCTTTTTCTCTCTAGGTTCAGGGACTGAATTCTTATGAAATCAGCGGCTGCGAAGGTTCTGTTCTGTTCTCTGACAAAGGCTTTCTCAGTAGTAAAACCCTCTCTGGCCTTTGTTATTCTCACCACTCACTCTCAAAGAGATTTGCTCTTGGTGGACTTGCAAATCTCTGAATTTCCCTGACAGATTTGTCACTTGTAAGAAAATATTTGGCAAGTAGCCAGTGAGAAATGAGAGCATTTAATGAATGCATTCCCCACCACCACCACTTGAACAAAAGCCACAAGTGCCCTACGATTAAAAATCAAAGAGAGAAAAGAAAGAAAAAAGAAAGAAGGAGTGAGGAAAAAAATACTTTCTCTTTCCACATCTTCCTGGCAGCGACCACACTGTGATACTTGCCAACAAAATATATTTCCGGTATAATATTGTAGTTGACTGTTGACAGTCACTGCTAATGTCTTACTAGAAAGCTTTGGGTTTTTAAGAAAAATCACTGAAATTTGGATTTTAAAATAAAATCAGCCAAATGTATTTTTTTTAACCTAGGTAAATAGCTCTTATTTATTTCCCAAGTACATGCAGTGGTCTCTTGGTTCACAAACTTAGTTCCTTCCAGGATTGTGGGGGAAGATGGCCCTGGTCATATTCTTCACCTGATGCGGGGTTCATGAATGGAAGCAAAATGTTGCCAAACACTTCTGTTCACCAACCCAGTGTTTGTGAACCAAGGCATTATGGTATATTAACACTGGACTATCCGTGGTGTCAGTCTCCTCTAGTTTCCCTCCACAGGTAATCTCACCTAATCTCTTGGTTTGAAATATTACTTATATGCCAGTCACTGCCAAATTTATATCTACACCTCAAACATCTGCAACGTTCAGACACCTCATGTTTGCCATCTTTAAATCTGAGCTCCTACAGCAAGGACAGTGAGAAGCCATCTCCTTGTCTTGGTTTCTAACTACTATTTTAAACTAACAGGAAACCTGACTCCCTAAAGAAGTGGTTGATCCCAAGTATGGTGCTGAGAAAGTAAAAGATGAGCCTGGAGCACCTGTGGCCAGAGAAAATAAGATTAGAGAGATATATAATGTGAGGTATAGTGCTTATATATGTATAAATTCATTATATATAGATAGATAGAGAGAGAGAGAGAGAGAGAGAGAGAGAGAGAGAGAGATCAGAGAAGCTATGGTCAGATTTGGGATAATTTCAGCAACAAAATAATATTAGATTACAAACCACAGCAAAAAAAACAAAATAAAACAGGAGTCTATACTAATATAAATAATTCATTAGATAAATGAGAAAAGAAAGCTCATTCAGTAATGTAAGTAGGAGTGATAGAAATGGAAATTATCATTTGGCAAACACCACAGTAATAATTGTTATCTACAAGTGTCATTAAGAGGTGCTATAATTAGTGGGCAAGAACAGGCCATGAAAAACTTTCTTGCATACTGCCAGTATCTTCCTATAAGATACCATCAGGAAAAGGAAAAATGGCAACTTCACAGTGGAGAGACGGAGCATTCCATTCACATTGCTGTGAGATGTATCAGTATGTCTGATGGGTCAAGATGGCACAGCACCACATTTGTATACTCTTACCAAACATTCATAACCTGAATTTAGTTATAAGAAAGCATCAGTCAACTCAAACTGAAGGACTTTTTATTCTTCAAAAGTGTCAAGGGTCAAGGTCATGAATGATAAAGAGTAAGACTCTGTTCCAGATTGAGACCGTTAATAGCATATTATTAATTAGTAATTGGTGTTATTATTAATATTATTAAATAGTGTTTATATCCTGATGCTGATAATTGTGCATTGTGTTACCATCTGGGGAAACTGGGTGAAGGTGATGTACAACTTAACTGCAATACTTTTGTAACTTTGAAGAAGTCTGAAAGTATGTCAAATAAAGTGTTAGATCTTTAAAAAGATCCTGAGTTCTTAATCTCACCCTATCCCACTCCCGAACTTGTTCTATCTGTCATTGTCTTCATTTCTGCCATAGCAATTTCCCAGTTCTTGTCTAGGTGGAAAATTTCAAAGTTGTCCTCTATTCTTCTTTGTGCCCTCATGAATCAAACTCACAGGCTAAGGAGCATGGTAGGTCACATCTTCACATGTGCCCAGCACCGAGCCACATCTCAGCACCTCCGCTGTGACCCCTCTAGTCCAGACCCTGTCAGCACTTCTCTGGATTCCACGACAGCTTTCTCTGGCCTCCTCCACCTGCTCCTCTTTTCATAGCTTCCACAGCAGCGACGGCAAACTTTTTTAGAGACAAAATTTAAACTGCAACCCAAAACCCACTTATTTATCTCAAAGTACCAACACTGCAATTACATACTGCACTGAATAATGAGGTTATAGTTTAGAAAAAAACAATTCATACATACACTTCTGTCTTAAAAGAAAAACATAGGGGACTGGGGAAATAGCTCTGTGGAATAAGTGCTTGCTTGGCAAGCGCAAGGTCCTGAGTTCAATCCCTGGCACTACAAAAACAAATAATATCCTTGGGGGCTGGGGAGATAGCTCAGTGGCACAAGTGCCTGCCTGGCAAGTGCAAGGTTGTAAGTTCAAACCACAGTCTCACACACACACATAAAAATCAGTCTCAAAATGAGAAGTGAAACAAGCAAATAACAAAAAAAGAAGAAAACAGAAAGAAATAGATGGGCTGGTGAGATAGCTCAGTGATCTACAGTGTGTGCTTAGGCAACCACAGAGACCGAGGTTCGATCCCCGGTACCACATGTGGCACCAGCCCCACCCCCAGGGCAGGCTGAGCCAGCCATAACATACATACATACATACATACAGAAAGAAAGAAAGAAAGAAAGAAAGAGAGTTTTTAAAAAAGAGAAAAGTTTCTTCTTTGGGCTGGCGAGATGGTTCAGTGGCCTACAGCATCTGCTTAGACAAGCTTAGGCAACCTCAGGGACCGTGGTTTGATCCCTGGCACCACATGCTGTGCCAGCCCCATTCCCAGGGCAGGCTGAGCCAGCCATAATTTCCAAAAAAAAGAAACACACACACACACACACACACACACACACAGTAAAAAATAAAAATGGGTTTTTTAAAAAAAGAAAAACAACATGCGTGCCATAGTTTCAAGCCTCCCCCAGCCGTTCTTCAGAATAAAAGCCAAAGTTCTAACTGTAACCTCTGAGGCCCTAATGATAAAATTGCTCTCTCTCTGTACATGATCTAGCTTTTACCTCCTCTTTTCTCCTTCCACTTCTTTGTCTTTCCTTCGGTCTCCCATTTGGATCCACTCTGGTTGTCAGGGATGCTTTTACCTCAGGGCTTTTTCAACGGCTAGTCTCTTTTCCTTGAATGTTTTTCATTTTGTAGTTAACACCTTCATCCTTTTCGACTGTCTTTTTTATTTTGAGACAGGCTCTTATAATAAGTTCAGGCTGGCCTTGAACTTGCTATGTAGCCCAGGTTGGCTTTGACTTCTTGGTGATCCTCCTGCCTTAGCTCCTGGAGAACTGGGATTGCATGCATGAGACACCACACCCAGCTTTTCATCTTTTCTTAAAAGTTAACTTTAGTAACTTGGGGGCCATCTTTATTAGCTTTGAGCATACAACAGAATTTTTACCTCTACCTGCCAGCAGGTAAACTTTATGAATGCAGTGGTGCTTTACTACTAAGCTAGATCCTCCCACTGTTTTTCAAGCAGTGGCAAAATCTGATCAAGAAAGCAAAAGTAAAGAGTGGGAGAGAAACTGGCTCTGCAAAGTAAGCTTGGGCAAGGTAAGTAGAAAAAGAGTTTAAAAGGAAAGACAAAAGTACACGCTATGTCTGGACTAACTACAAGTAGGCTATTATGGAAAGTTATGAGAGCTCTCCTCCTCTTTGTTTCATGTATGTATGTATGTATGTATGTATGTATGTAGTACAGGGTCTGCAGGGTCTCACTACACAGATTGGACTCATGGTAATCCTATTTTTGGCCTCCCAAGTGCTGGGGTTACAGGCATGTGACACCACGCCCAGTCTCAGTGCACCCTGGGGCCAGGGTCAGCACCATACAACAGGGATCTAACCCAGGTCCCTGCCTCTGCCTATGCAGGCACTTTAATCTGCTGAGCTATCTGGCCTACTCTTATTTATTTTTGAGACAGGGTGTCACTATGCAGTTCAGGCTAGTCTTGAACACACTTTATAGCCTTGAACTCACAAGATCCTCCTTCCTCAGTTTCCCAAATGCTGGGATTATAGGTGTACACCATCACACCCAGCGTCATTTTTTTATTTTTATGCAAGTTCTCCCAAAGTTGATGAAGTTAGCTCATACACATGATCTGCCTATCTCTATCTCTTAAAAACCTGGGATTTATAGGCATGCATTACCATGCTGGGCTTAAATACTTCAAAGGATGTTTTGTTTTCTGCACACTTAAAGTAGTCCTTGGTATACTGTATAGGTGTAATAAGCCTATTATTATATAAATTAGACATATGATTAGATTTATTACCATTGAGTTGTGCATTACTGAACGACAGGAAAAAAAAAATATCTCCTACTGATCCTTGTAAGTAATCAAGGAGATAGACACAAGA
>PVKN010018730.1:0-16708 GCA_004027915.1 Capromys pilorides
GGGACAAGAAGGTCATCACCAGGAAGGTTTTGGGAACAGTCAAATGGTTCTATGTAAGAAACGGATACGGCTTCATCAACAGGAATGACACCAAGGAAGATGTATGTGTACACCAGAGTGCCATGAAGAAGAATCACCCGGAGAAGGACCTTCACAGGGTAGGAGGTGGAGAGACTGGGAGCTTGTTCTGGAAGGAGAAAAGGATGCGGAAGCAGCCAATGTTCCAGGCCCAGGCTCAGTAAGTATGCCGCAGACCACCGTAACCATCATAGACGCTGTCCATAGCCTAGGGGTCCTCCACGCAGTTACCAGCAGCATTACCAGAACAATGAGAGTGGGGAAAAGAACGAGGGATCGGAGAGCTCCCGAAGGCCAGGCCCAGCCACGCTGGCCCTACCTCAGGCGAAGGTTCCCACCTTACTACATGCAGAGACCTTAGGGTATCGACCACAGATTCCAGCCCTCCTGTGCAAGGAGAAGTGATGGAGGGCACTGATAACCGCGGTGCAGGAGAACGAGGTAGACAAGGGAGACAGAATGTGTGTGGAGGTTATAGATCATGATTTCTCAGGGGCCCTCCTCGCCAAAGACGTCCTGGAGAGGATGGCAATGAAGAAGATAAGGACAATCAAGGAGCCGAGACCCAAGGTCAGCAGCCACCTCAACATCAGTACTGTCGCAACTTCAATTACTGACGCAGATGACCAGAAAACCCTCAACCACAAGATGACAGAGACAAAAGCAGCACATCCGTCAGCTGAGAATTCGTCCACGCCAGAGGCTGAGCAGGGCGAGGCTGAGTAAACGCTGGCTTAACGTCTCCACCATCATCCGGGTTACTCATCCAGCAAGAAAGAAACAAATAGGAAATTTCAGCAATGAGAAATGAACCAAAGATTGGAACTGAAGACTTCAAGTGCTTGCTTTTTGCTCGTTGACCAGATAACTAGAACTATCTGCGTTATCTATGCAGCGTGAGGTTTTTATTATTTTTACCTAAAGATGTTTCTTTTTGATAATGACAAACATGTTTTTTAAAAAAGCCTGATTTTTCTCCGTACACCTTTAAAGGTTTTTAAATTGCTTTATATCTGGTCAAGCTGAGATTGTTAAGAAATTCATTTTAATTTGTAATAAAAGTTTACAACTTGATTTTTTCAAAAAAGTCAACAAACTAAGTACCTGTTAATAAAGTTCTTAAATTAAAAAAATCTGAAATATGAGGGTTTACAAAATGGGTAATATATACTGTAGGTGAGTTAAATACATCCACAAAGTGAAACAATAAAAAAGGAGAAATAAACAAAAAGCCAGACATAATTGAATAAAATTTAAAAGTTCATGTGATAAAGTACAACAGACAGTAGATGCAGCTGTGTAGCTTGAGAAGGTGGAGGAGGAGCCGGGTGCGGTGGTGCACTCCTGTAAGCCCAGTGTTTGGGAGGCTGAGAACAGGAGAATCGCTACAAGTCCAGTTTGTGTAGTGAGACCCCATAGACCCTGTACTAAATAAAATAATAATAATAATAATAGTAATAATAATAACAGAGTTATACAAACCAAGGATCTGTTTACTGACAACTTCTCTTACCTAGAGGAACAATAGTCCTTAATGTATAATTCATACTTGTGTTAAAAGGGTTATGTATTTACTTACAAGACATAGAACTAAAAATATTTCTATATTCAGTGATTATTCTGTTTGTTCCTTAATCAAAATGACCTAACAGAACAAAATTTTAATGTTTTACCATATCATTAGTCCCAGACTTGATATTATTTATTATTATTATTACTACTACTATTATTATTATTGTCAATAGTAAAAAGAGCCAGGTGTGGTGGCACACGCCTGTAATCCCAGCACTTGGGAGGCTGAGGCAGGAGGATTGGTGTGAGTCCAAGACCAGCCTGGGCTACAAAAGTGAGCTCAAGGCCAGCCTGAAATTTATAGCCAACTCTATCTGAAAAAGACAAAATAAATAAAATAAATAAATAAATATAAATATAAAGTTAAAAGAAGGCAGAGGAGGGCATGGTGGGTGACTGCTCATGGTGAAGAACGGTGCTCTTTCTGCCTTTTCTCCTCCTCCTCCTCCTCCTTCACTCTTCCTCTTCCTTTTTCCCTTTCCTTCTTCTATTTTCCTCGTCTTCTTCCTTCTCCAACTCCCCCTCCTCCTTCACGTCCTTCTGTCCTCCTTCTCTTTCTTCTCCTTTTTCTTCTTTAATGAAAGAGAGGTTTAGTTTTGCTCACACCAAGTTTCTTTCTGGGTGGATAGAACATTCTAAAATTTATTGTCCTTGAGCTTCAGAGTCACGCCAGTGGTCTAACGGTTTGCGTTAGCAGAAAACATTGCCGTCTGCGGTCCTTGGCCCCATCTCCGTTATTTTCGCTTCTGTTTCCGTGGTTACCACTTTGCGTTGTTCCCCCCTCCCCCACCGCCACATTCCCACTGCTTTTCCTCTTGTTCTGGGACATCCTGGGGGCAGACTGATCCCCGCGCCGTTGTCCACGGTCCCACTGGCCAGCGAGCGCCCAGCTGCACAGCTGTGACAGTGTCCGGCGTGCACGGGGGCTGCTGCCACGGCTTGTTCCCGTCCATGGAGGTTGGTAAGTGGAGGTCCGTCTGTGCAACTCCAGGGTGCGTGTTATTTTGGGGGCTCGCTACCCAGCACCCTGAATGGATTCATGTGTAGTCATCTAAATTTGTTCCTTTCTGTGTACAACAACCTACATTTATTACATTCAGTTAAGTCATCTTTCTCTGGAGCATTTTCCTCACTCTGCAGCCCCAAGTTCTGGCCCGAAGTTGGGGTGACTGCAGTTCTGGAGAGCCGCGGCCAGCAGCAGAGTCTCTTCAAGCCGGTGTGTCTTGGCCATGTGGCCTGCTCGTGGGGCGTGGGCAGCACCACCCGCACGCCATTGTCCCGTGCACGCTTGCACAGGTCTGCATGCGGGCAGCCCCGGCTTTGCAAAGCTTCCACCCAAGCAAGCGTTTAGCAAAGACTCGCGCGACAAGAGTGGCAACAACACGACGGCAGTGACGGATGAGGATGACGGGCGGCACAACAGCGATTCCGGCAGCGTTTCCGCATTTCACAGCTGCACTCTGTGCGGTCACCGCGCGCCATGCTCGGCACCGTGAAGATCTGTGTTAGAAGTTGCTGCGTGCAGTCACTTGCGAGTGTGCACAGGGTTGGTGGGTGCGTGCTCGCGCTGGCCATTTGGCCAGGAGTGGCAAGTTCGTCTCTTCACGTAGGTGTTTACCGCTCCTCCAGAGGTGCTTGCTTCAGGATTTGCAAACACTTCATTATCATTTATAACACTGAACTACTGTCAATAATATATTATTCAGGGCCAGGGAGATAGCTCAGTAGAATAAGCGTTTGCCTGGCAAGCGCACAGTCCTGAGTTCAATCCCTGGTACCAAAAAAATCATATTTATATATTTATATTAATATTTTATAATCCCATACACCCTTGTGTGTGGCAGTGGCTGTATCCGTCTGGCTGATGACCCTAACTGGGACCTACTTAGGGTGTAGGACCTATAAGCACCCTGAAAACTTATGCTAGGTGTATTTTCCACTTAGGTCTTCTTTTTATGGAACTGGGGTATGAGCTCTTTTAAGAGGGTCAGTCTAGGGGGCCCTGGTAAAAGAAGCCCCCCACATTCACTATTGTTTCCGGCTGCACCACCATGTGGAATTGGTCTGAAAAAGCACCCACGTGCTTGGGCTGGCTGCCGCCTGCTGGACTGGTGTGCAGATGTCACCATGTATACTGGGACACAAGTAGCGAAGTGCAGGCGCCTGAGCCTCCTACACGCATGTCTCCATGGGACTTCTACTTGTGATGGGAAACATAACTCCAACCTATGAGACATCAGAGGAGCTGAGTCTGTGGTCTCACAATGTGGAGGAATGAAATAAAATACCAAAGGTTAGGAGAATTTTATTCTGGAAGAAAGGGAGCTACAGGGACTCCACAGGTGGGGGTTCCCAGTTGGTGGCCTCACAATTGTGCAGCTTCTGTTCATGTACTAAAATCTTTTGAATGATTCTTTCTTTCTTTCTTTCTTTCTTTCTTTCTTTCTTTCTTTTACACACAGGGTCTCACTGTGTAGTCTAGGCTGGCCTTAAACTCACGGCAATCCTTCATGTCAGTCTTCTGGGTGCTGGGATTAAAGGCATGAAGCTATTTGCTGTTAATAGGTAAGTTACAAGGTTTACAGATCAATAAAGGTGCTGCAAGAACATAACAAGATAAGATGCCAATAACCACCTGAGAAAATGCATACTATAGATGTGACAATGTGACTAGGTATACAGAGGTGGTTCAAATTAACAGGAAAAAATGTTCAGCCTTCAAGAGAACAGTGGGCAAAGCTCCTGAACAAAAAGTTCAAAGGTGAAAACAACAACCTTGCTGAAGCAGTTTTAGTCCTGCTGATAACAAAAAATCAAAACCATAATTAAATCAATTTTTTAATCTATGAAATTAGCAGGATAAGACTAGGTGACTTAAAATTTTATCTATCTGTCTGTCTGTCTGTCTATCTATTTATGTTATGGCTGGCTCAGCCTGCCCTGGGGGTGGGGCTGGCACAGCATGTGGTGCTAGGGATTGAACCCTGGTCCCTGCGGTTGCCTAAGCTGGTTCTTTAGACCACTGAGCTATCTCGTCAGCCCAAAACTATGTGAATTTAATGCAGGATATATAAAATAACTACTAAGTGTACTTAATTATAACACACACACATAGGCACAGGGAAAATGCAGAAATATCTATAAGAAAGTTGGTAAAACTGCTTGAAATTATGCATATTTTTTTCTGTATGGTACACTATATATCCCATATGATTCTTAAATACCTAGCACCTAGAAGATTCTTGAATTTGTTGAATAAAGTGAATTAGTTTTTGCTTATTTACATATTCAGAAAAAACCTGACTAGAATAGTCTCAGTTTTTCCGACCTTTCTCTTTGTTCTCACTCACTTTTGAAGGACTTCATTGCATTCACGAGGTCTTTCTTAAACACCTTTTTATCAGCTGTAAGATACAATAAGATAATAGTTTTGGAGAGTCATGAAAATCAACATTTATCCTTATGGAAAGGGAAAATTTTAAAATTTATCACAACTCTGTTTCCTAAGCCAAAATCTAAAGAACAGGATTTTAGAAATGCTGGCTAGAACTTAGTCTTTTGAAATAGTATTTTTTTTTTGGAAAAGTATTTTGAATGAATACAAAACGTTTCCAACATTAGAGTTACTGGCATAAAACTTTATGGACTCAGTCTTTCCTGAAGTTTTCATTAGGAGGGCAGGAACCCAGGGAAGCAGCCATGGCCCCTGCTCTTCCATAGGCCAGGAACAGCTCTAGACATGCAGGGGTCCTCAATAAAGGTTTGTTCAAGGAATTTATTCTTGCTTACCAGAAATGGGCAGAGTTTTCAGCAGCCTTTTATGATCCTTATCTGTGATGTGTATCCCCATGTTTCCCAAAACATTTTTTAGGTCCCTAGTGTGGATCTTTTCTCCTTTAGAAAAAAGGAAACCGACTTTGGTGAGGAGATGGATAGCACACATGTGTATATGTTTATCTACACGCATCAAACTCGTCCTTCTGAGAGGAAGGGAGAGGAGTAAGGTACAAGGAAGGCTCGTTCAGCTCTTCAGAGTGAGGAGGGGGAGTCAGGAACAGTTCATTTAACCTGAGTAACGACACCCTCATAATTCTACCATAATATCATGTGAAGTAAAACACAGGGTGTATAATTTCTCAGTGACTTTGATGCCATTTGATGTCTTATATAAATAATTCAGCAACTATTAACAACAGCCTTTTCTTTTCCTCCTCTTTCAGTCCTCATTATCCCCTTCTCATTTTTTTTTTTTGCTTCAATTATGGCATATTAAAAAATGGCAGGAGCCAACCCTAAATAATAGATATAACCTTTTTCCACAACCAATAAAATTGAAGGACCTAAATTTGTAGCAAATTCCGTGGCAGTTATTAAAGTTGAGCTGCTATAGAAAAGTACTGGGCATTCTCAATACTTGATATTGGAACATGTACACAGGGAAACATAGCATTGCACTTTAAGCACTCTACTATAAGTGGGAATGCAATGTCTTCAATCAAAATATTTAAATTGGCACCATAAAAAAACGGCAATGAAAGCTGTACTCTGTTTCACCTGGAATGGGTTTTTGTTTTTTTAAATTTTATTTATTTATTTGTTTGTTTGTTTGCTTGTTTTGTTTGTTTGTTTGTTTATTTATTTTGTGGCTGAATCAGCCTGCCCTGGTGAGGGCGCTGGCGCAGCATGTGGTGCCCGGGATCGGCCCGCGGTCCCTGCAGTTGCCTGAGCTTTCCTAAGCAGGCGCTTTAGACCACTGAACCATCTCGCCAGTCCTCGAATGGGTTTATGCTGCATCAGTGTGGGCTTAGGGAAGGAGTCGTGCTTTGCTCTCCAGATGTAGCTGCAGACCACATCTCTGCCTTGCCAGCTGGTCCCGCGCTGATTTTGTAACCACAGGAGTAGGTGCTAGAGAAAGCCTGAGGGCAGGCGGCTGAGGGCTGAGTCCTTTTCAGTCCTCCCTCCCTGAGCTAGTCCTTCGGGACCGTCCTCCTTGCCCTAGCACTAGGTTCCAGAGCTCTGAGGTCAGGTCTGGACGTCTGGATTCAGGGGCGTGTGCACAGGCAGCCGCTCTCAGGTAGGGACTCGCCCTGACTAAGTGAAATTAAACAGCAGGTGTGTCCAGAAGGGCGAAACTGAGCCCAAAAAGAAGTGGGCAGCTGGAAGCAGGGGAGAGCAGAGGACGTGGCAAGGATGTTTAAGGCTTACCGAAGACTGAGTTAAAGTCTCTCTTGTCTGGCGTTCAATACACTTCCGCAAGGAAAGCCCCCGGCCAGGCGCCACGCAAGCCTCCCTCTGCCTGTGGCGGCTGAGCCAGAGCTGAAGTTAATCGTGCTGGTTGTGTGCCTGAAACTGACAATGTGTGCTTCCGGTGGAGCTTCGCTGCTCTGGGGAGGCAGAGCTGCTTGGAGTCCACCCCTTCGGTGGTCACTGGGCCACCCTGACACCCACTTGCTGTCGCTGGCCAGCACCACGTCACCCTGTTCATTGCCTTTCCACTCGAGTTCACATCATTTGTTCCTTTGAGTTCACTTTTGTGTTTTTGTATTTTTACTTTTTGCAGGACTAGGGTTTGAATTCATGACCTTGCACTTGCCAGGCAGGCACTTGTGCCACGGAGCTATCTCCCCAGCCCCTCATTTGTTCCTTTTTAAGGAGCCTTTAATTTAAAAAGGAAGACATTCCCAGCATAGTGGCACATGCCTGCAATCCCAGCATTTGCCTGGGAGACTGAGGCGATGGATTTCCACAAGTTGGAGGCCAGACTGAGCTCTATAGTGAATTCAAGGCCAGGCTGAACTACATAGTAACACCCTGTCTCAAAAAACAAATTCAGAAAAACAAAACAAAGCAACAAAATCAGGGCTGGGGAGATAGCTCAGCAGCATAAGCACCTGCTTGGCAAGCACAAAGGCTTGAGTTTGGTTGAAAAAATCAAAGACAAACAAACAAGGGAAGATTTTTCCTGCTTTTGGTGGTACTGGGAATTGAATCCAGGGGGTGCTGAGCTCCATTTGCAGCCCATAATCCCAGTACTCGGGAGCCTCAGGTGGGAGGGGTTGGAGCCGGGTTGGACGACATAGTGAGTTCAAGGCCAGCCTAAGCTAGTTTTGAAACACAGAAGCTTTTCAAAAAAAATTTGGGCCAGGGCCTTGCTAAGTTGCTCAGACCTGTCTTGCCCTTTTGGTCCTCCTGCCTCACCCCACTGAGATTATAGGTGCACTGTTGCCCCCAGGGGTCTTTCCTTATTGCCCCTCATTCCAGGTTACTGTCCCTCATTCTGCTACTTTGCCTTCTTCTGCAGAAAAGGTCCTCAGATAGTCACATTGTTTCTAAACTGCACTCTCTTCTTATTTTAAGCTCACTGCAAACAGGCTTCTTCCCAGCAGTTCCCTCCTCTGTGAACTCCCCATGTGTGAAGCCCTTGTCTCAGGGCTTATTTTTTTTTTTCTTAAATTTTATTTATTTATTTATTTATTTGTTTGCTTGTTTTGTTTGTTTGTTTCTTTATTTATTTTGTGGCTGGCTCAGCCTGCCCTGGTGGTGGGGCTGGCGCAGCATGTGGTGCCGGGCATTGAACCGCAGTCCTTGCAGTTGCCTGAGCATTCCTAAGCAGGCACTTTAGGTCACTGAACCATCTTGCCGGCCCCACTCAGGGCTTATTTTGGAATCACCGACCTCAGGTGACATTCGGTGTGGGATTTGGACACCATATTGTCTTAATTTCCCAACTATGTCATGGACAACTCCTTTTTTTAAAAAAAATATATTTAGTCCAGGGTCTCCTTACACAGATTGGACTTGTAGTGATCCTCCTGTTTTCAGCCTCTCAAGTGCTGGGATTATAGGTGTGTACCACCATGCCCAGTCTCAATGGCTGTCTCAGCGTGCCCCAGGGGTGGGGCTGTCACAGCATGTGGGGATCTAACCTGGTCCCTGCAGCTGCCCCAATAGGCGCCTTAATCCGCTGAGCTATCTGGCCAGCCCTCCTTTTCTTCTTTAAGACCTCCTAATATTTGCTGAAGCACTGCTCGACTTATGCTTTGTCTTTTTCTTCACGGTGAGTTCATTCTGTCTTATGTCTTTAAATATATGCGTGTCTTGATCAAAATGGTAAGGTAGTTTTACATTCTCACTCAAGATATTTCGTTTTACATTCTCACTCAAGATAGCTTTCTTAGAGCCAAGTCTGTCTAGCAACTTGGTACTGGGCATCTGAATTTCAGAGCTCCTAGAGATCTCAAATTTTCCCACATGGAATTCTTAATTTCATTTCACACACACTTGTATACTGGCAGTCTTCTTTAGTGTAGTCTACCTTACCATTTTGATCAAGACAAAACAGATTCATTCTTGACTCTCCATCGTTCAGTACTTGATGTCTAATCCATAAGGAAATGCTGCTGACTCTTGAAAAACAGAGCCAGAATCCAACAGCTTTGCACCGCCCATCTTCACTGCTTTCTACCCTGGTTCTGGCATTGCTGTCTCCGCTCTGATGTGCCAGCTGCCTTCCCTGTTTCTATCGGTTCCATCTTCCCACTTCTGTCTTGTTCTCAGCAAGAAGCGAGAAGGCAAGAGCAAAGCAGTTCAGGTCACGTTGCGCCTGTCCTCTAAACCCTGCAGCCTCTTCCTGTTTGTCTTGGAAGGTGAGCCCAGCTCCTCACAGGCTTTCACAGCCCCGCCGACCCTGCATCGCTCTACTCACTCTCCTCTTCATGGTTTTCTTTTTTCTTTTCTCTCTCTCTCTCTCTCTCTCTCTCTCTCTCTCTCTCTCTCTCTCTCTCTTTCTTTCTTTCTTTCTTTCTTTCTTTCTTTCTTTCTTTCTTTCTCTTCTGATAATCAGTACAAGGTCTATCCAGTCTCACTATACAGGTTGGACTCATAGTGATCCTCCTATTTTCAGCCTCCCAAGTGCTAGGATGACAGGCGGGTGCCACCTCGTCCAGTCTCCATCACGCTTTTCTTAATGATCCTGTTTCAGCCTGCTGACTTCTGTGCTGGTCCTTGGGTGCCCCAGGCTCGAGCCCATCCTGGTCTCCTGCCTCCCAGCACTTTTTACTTAGGAATTCCCAGGGGGCAGAATGCTCCCCTCCCATGAGTGCATGCTCCAACACCACCTCAGGGAAGGCTCAGGTTCTAGTGGAAGAATGGCATGGGCACCTGGCCTGCCTGCTCTCAGCCTTCTCTAATTCCTTCACTGTATCTCGCTTCACTCTATATTGCTTCTTTTCCCTGACAGAATATAAGTTTCATGGGCGCAGTGATCTTTGCTTACTGATATGTCTGAAATGCTAAGAATAATGCCTAGCATGTAGCAGATATTAAATCATTGTCAAGTAAATGTATAGGAGAAACATGATGGTGTTAAAATATACCTCAACATTAAACTTAAATAACACACATACAATACTCACTGTAACTTTTACTCACCTGTAATCTTTTTAGTTTCATTCATCAACATGTTCAAATCAATCTTCCCATTGTCTTTAGAAAGAAAGCATCAAATAGATTTATTGAAAATTCTTACATATAAAAAATTCAACCATTCAAAAACCTTTTTATTTTTTATTAGGTCCTCATTAATTATATTAACATAGCTACTGTTATCTACCCTACAAGCTATCAGATCAATATACAATACAATGCAAGAACAAAGTTGAAAGCACTGTCCTTTACAACTTATTACTTATTAAATGAGTTTTTTCAGGGATTAAAATTTTCTTGAAAATTAAAGAGTTTGCTTAAAAATAGTGTCTTTGCGGGCTGGTGAGATGGCTCAGCAGTCTAAAGTGCTTGCTTCAGCAAGCTTAGGCAACTGCAGGGACTGTGGTTCGATCCCCAGCGCCACGTGCTGTGCCAGCCCCACCCCCAGCACAGGCTGAGCTGGCCATAAAATAGATGAATAAATAAATAAATAAATAAAGTTAAAAAAAAAGAAAATTTAAAAAAAAAATAAAAATAGTGTCTTTGGGCTGAGGAGGTGGCTCAGCGGCACAAATGCCTGCCTGGCAAGCACAAGGTCCTGAGTTGGATCCCTGGTACTAAAAATAGTGTGTTCATTTTGTTCAGTGCCACATTCATCATGCTGGCCCTAATCACAGTCTCAGGAGGTCCATGAGCAGATTGGGCTCGGCACCAGTGTCTGGCTGCGTCTGGGGCCAGCGCAGCAGTCATCACTTGAGTGCAGGTAAGGCACGCTCACAGTGACAAAGCTTTTCCTCTACTCTCAGTCACTTTTACCCCCGAGAGCCCTTGCCCAGAAGCCATGCGCTTCTTTCCTCCTTATTTCTCAGACTGGGATTGGGAGCTAATGAGAGTCCGCGGATGTGCTTTACAGTCTGTAGAACACAAGCTGGAGGGACGTGGGAGTGCCATGCTGAGCGGGTGCGGGGTGCTCTTCCCCTCCTAGGCAGGACTCAGGCTGAAGCTCCCAAGGGCCTATGGATGTTCTGACTTCCATGGGACTTGTTGCAGGTGCTGGTTCAGCAGGTGTAACTTATAACATTCCTAAGATTTGGTGCTCCCCTGAGGGTGGAATACCAAAGTCACTAGTATTCCTACTATTACCGAGGCATTGATTTCAGGACATTGTTATGGTTTGTGTCCAGGTGCCTCATGCAGTCATTGGGGCAGCTTGTAGAGTTTGTGATTAATTCATGATCCAATGCTGGGATTATGGGGCTGAGTGCTATCCACTCCTGCCCTGCGATGGGCAGCCTGCATAACAAATGCAAGGAGGGGAGGGAGGCCTGCTAGCTGCCACAGCCACTGCTCTTCCCCTGGCTCTTTGCTGTTTTCACTGCTATGAACCACTGCCCTCTGCCATGTGCTATTGTGCCTTGGAGCCAGCTGAGTATGGACTGAAACCTCCACCAACTGTGAGCTACATAAACCTTTCCTTCCTCCATTCTGTGTGGTGGGTATTTTGTTCCAGCAATGAGAGAAAGGAAACTGAGACAGGTACACATAAGATTGATGCCACATAAATATTTACTAAATAATAGAACAAAATGCAAACATTACAGAGAGTGAATTAGCTTTAAAACCAATTTATATCCTAGGTTCTTAGATACAGAATGTGTTCTTGCTTGAACTTTTTAAATACATTCTCTGTAATGCTAATTTTTTGGGTATCTTTTATAGTTGTATCATATGTTACTAATATTGTTACATTTTAAAGTTTCAAATAGGATAAGGGAGAATTTTCTTTTGATTAAAGTCTGTGCCTGTAAAGGACAGAAGCCACTACACTCTTAGCTTTGGGGACTGCAGTTAATTTTACTGAGGCCTTTTGGGCCCCAAATCAATTTTCTATCCTGTCTCAGATGATCTTACAGGTTTGTAAGGCAACTCCCCAAATTATATTCATAACCTCACATTTTATCTCATTCTGATAATGGTGCTCCAAGATACTAGGAAAAGAAAGCAGTTAGAAATATGTTTGTTTGATATATTGTGTAGATGATATTATATATTTTTATTACAAATAACATATATGCTATATTTAGTACATTTATCACCTTGGTAGGTTAAAAAAAGAAATTCTTAAAAAAGAGCAAGTCGCTTTCAGATAAATACCTCTCATTAAGGCAAAAGTCAGTTCCTGATACATAATAAACATTAAAGTACTGGAGAATAAGAGTGAAAAGTACTACTGATTTATAGTAGGAGAAGTACATACAGTGTTAGTTGAATTTAATTAATGTTATGTTTTTACTACTTCCTCTAGGGAGTATGTTTTCCCCAATTTCCTGATTAATTTTTCTGTTTAGTTCTGTTAGCATGAGACCATCTGATATACGGCATGTTTAATTCTTAACATTGCTAGAGAATATCCTAAATTGTTGATTCTGCCAGCTCCTGATTCATTGTTCTCTGCCTTAGCTTCCTTATGTGTAAAAACAGGACCTAGGTTAATATATATATAAAATGTTTAGGCCTTTGCACATGCCAGGCCTGGGCGGGGTTTGTTAGTCCCTGCTGTCTACTGTTGGGTTAGTTTTAGGAACTCAAAATCACTATCCTGAGTACCCTTGCTGGCCCGCAGCCTTCCCGGGGTTACAGGGAGAGCACTTGGCACCGTGCTGGTAGGACTCTTGGGGACTCTCAGTAGCTGTGGGCTCAGTTTGGTGGCTGTGGAAAAGGCTTCACTCTTTTTTTTTTCTTCTATCTTCAGTCACTTCAGCTCCATTTCTAGTGTCTTGATACTAAATTTTACTAAGAGATAAAGTATTGATTTTCAAAACTTACCATCAACTAGTAGGTGGTTCTTCAGTGCTTGCATTTCTTTCTCCTTGAGATCAATTCCTACATTTTTAATAAAATGTTGCACCTTATCTGAAGACAGCTTTGTCCCTTAGGAAAGAAGGTGATAGGAAAGGTGTTTATAGTGATATGAAGAGTGGACCATTTTACTTCATGCCTAGGCATCAATACCTCACAGAGGGAGTTTTTTGTTTGTTTTTGTTTTGTTTTTTGTACCCGAGATCAAACTCAGGTTCTTATGCTTGCCAGACAGGCCCTTATGCCATTGAGTTATCTCCCCAGCCCTAATACTACATGGAGAATGAAGAGCAAAGAACAAAATTATTGAAGTGAACATGACTTTGGTGTTTAAATTATGAATTTCTAAACCTGGATCCACAGAATTCAGCTGTGGATTTTAGGAGAATTTTTTTCTGGTGTTGGAGATAGATGCTAGGGCCTCCCGCAGGTAGCTCATGCTCTACCACTGAGTTATATGCCCAGCTCGGCTTTTAGAAGAAATGTCAACAAGGAACAGAAAAGTCAGGGATCTCTGGGAAGTTGTGGCAAAGATCAAAACAACCTTACAAGCACATCTGCATGGTGGAATTTAAGACTTGCTACATTCATGAGAAGAACAAACAAAAAGCTCATGGGTTTATCGCCATCATAATTGTCTAGGAAACTTTCTATTTTTAAACTAATAGGTTAAAAACATAAACATTGTGCATATTAATGAGGCAATGTGCATATTAATGAGTAATGTGCATATTAATTGATACACATATACATTGTGTAATGTCTAAATCAGGTTAAATGTATATGCCTCCTCTAGGGTGAAAACTTGTTTCTCTAGGGTGAAAACTTTCGGAATGCTTTTTCTAGCCTTCGGAAATGTACCACTGATTACAGTTGCATGCAGTTCCCTATGACCCAGCAGTGCATCAGAGCTTCCTGATCCTCTCTGTAACTTAGTCCCCACTGGTCTACAGTTTCCCATCTCTCCTCTTACCTCTCTGTTTTCCTCAGGCCCTAGTAACCCACATTTTCCTCTAAACCTCCAAGAAACTAGCTTTCTTGCCTTCCACAGATGAGCGAGGTCACCTGGCACTTGCCATTCTCTGTGTGGCTATTTTCACTCAACGATCTCAAGTTCCATCCATGTTGTTCTAAGTGATAGGATTTCATTCTTTTTATGGGTGACTATATTCTATTGGGTATACATGCCACACTGAAAAAATCTACTTATTTGTCGGTGAATCCTTGGGTCATTTCAATTTTTTTTAGCTATTATGCATAATACCTCAGGAAATTTTAATCTCATATGCTTTGGAAACTCTCACTGGAAATTCTGGATCAGCATGACTGGAATAGGCAGAATGAACCAAATACTAAAAAACATTTTTCCCTAGAGACTGTGAGGTACAACTTTGGAGCTACTGTTTTGGAGCTGATGGTATTTAAGTAATTTTGGTGACTGTAGTGTGTCTATAGCCTAGACATAAAAACACTGAGCTAATAAAACAGTTGGAACACCAAGACGGAGAATCTGAAAATTGTAAAGTAGGGAAAGTTTTAAAAACTAGCACGCACCAGCTTCCTACAGTGAATGTGATCATCATGTGCCGCACACAGGTGCTAATTTAAAAAAACCAATAGTGCAGGTCACGGACCATGGTTCACTTGCCGAACAAAGGGTCCCCGCGGTTCCCGCTCACCTCCAAGGTGCTCTAATCCTTTAATCAATCTCTTCTTATACACTCTTCCTCGGGCTGCAAGACAGGGCCAGCATCAGCTCTCGAGCAGTAACTCAAATACTTCAAAGCAGCATCAATGCGAATCATTTAAGAAGCATAGAATTTTAAATGCCTTATTCTAGAAATTATTTTTTTTAACTTTTTGTGTGTGTGTGCACACCAAGCATTGAACCCTGGACCCTGTGCTTCCGAGGCAAGTGCTTATGCTGCTGAGCTATCTCCACTTCCTGTTTCTTTTCTTTCTTTTTAACTTTCAAGAATAAAACTCATCTGAGTATGGTGGCTCAGGCCTGTAATCCCAGTACTTGGAAGACTGAAGCACAAGGATGGATAGTTTGAGGCCAACCTGGGCAAACCAGTGAGACCCTATCTCAAAATAAAAAGGATTAGACATATGGCTCCATGGTCCAGTGCTTATCTAGCTGGCATACAAGACCCTGGATTCAACTCCCAGCATTGCCAGAAGACAAGCTAAAACTGAAGTGTGCCAATGGCTTCCCGTGTGATGAGATGGTTCTGTTGATGGGGCCTGGAGCTCCTTGCTGGGGAGTCTAAGCTACGAAAGCACAGCTGCTTGACCTTCCTCAGAGGCCACCGCGCAGGGATGCTCACCGTCAGCTGGTAGCTTATTCAGCAGTTTCATGGTTTTATCTTCACTGAGCCTTATTCCTGTATCTTCCAGAAAATCCTTCAGGTTACTAATGGCAATCTTCTCACCTTTAAAAAATAAAAAGTGGTAGTAAATGACAGCTTGAAGAGTGATGATTCAATATCATGCAAGATGCTCTGTGGCACTGTTTGCAGGTTAACATTAACAAAGCAAACCTGGGAAGAGTACGAGCTATTGCTAAGACATAATTCTAGGGCTTTCTGGCTAAGACAGTGATGATCAAAGTTAGGCTCAGTCACCAGTGAACAGGCAAATGAAGCAATGAAACAAGAAGAAAATCCTTCCTATTAAAATATAGTTTTGTGGCCAGGTATGTTGGCCTGTGCCTGTAATCCTAGCACTCAGGAGGCTGAGGCAGGAGCACTGCTGTGAGTTCAAGGACAGCCAGAATTGCAGAGCGAGACCCTAGCTCAAAGAGACAAAAAAAAAAAAAAAAAAAAAAAAAAAAAAAAAAAAAAAAAAAAAAAAAAAAAAAAAAAAAAAAAAAAAAAAATTTGCACGAACTTCAGAGTTTTGAATTTGTGGCCTTCTTAATCACATGTCACGGACCCACAAGGCTTTTCTTCAGGCTTTTTAAAAAACCTGACCCACTGCCTTTCACATGCCAGGGATGTGGCAGGCCTGTTCTGTCTCTTCTGGGGCTCCTACCATAAATGTAGCTAGAAGGTGGGATGCAATTTCTGAGCATTAGCTCTTTCTTGTGTGTCCCAGGAAAGCTGGTATATAGAGATTTCTTTATGCTTAGGACTTAAATGCAAAGTGCAAGAGGGAAATCCACAGGGCTGGCAGATAGATGGTCATGAGCACAGGTGACACACACAGCTAACAAGGCAATCAATCATGGTTATGCACTCAGCTTGAAGTTATGGTGGAAACAGAGACTTTGGATGCCCCGATCATTTCCAATTCCAACATAAGAAAATTTGCTTTTAGTCATCGGGACCATCAAATCTCTCTTGAAAGGCCACGGACCCTGAGGGCTTTTAGTGTTTCCCTGTAACCACCTACAGAAATTATTATTATTATTTTGTTTTTTGTGTACCAGACATTAAATTTAGAACCTTGCACCTACCAGGAAGGTGCTTATGCTGCTGAGCTATCTCACAAGCCCCAGAAATTATTCTTCAAGGACAGCTAACTTCCTACTCTGCTAATTGGTTCAGGCTTTTGAGAAGACATGGGTCCCCTCTCTCAAGATTATTGATCTAACTATGGATTTCACTTATGTCATTCAAATGATAAAATTAGAATTAAAATCCTACAAAAATTTCTATCTTCTCTAGTCTTCTTAAAAATTTTTTTAAGGAATACAAAATAGTAAACAGCATTAGAAATGATACAACATTTCACTAAACAAAGTAGTAGGAATTCAACAATGGTTGTTGTA
>PVKN010018731.1:0-16720 GCA_004027915.1 Capromys pilorides
TTATAAGTAATTAAAATTTTATTTCTTTTTAAAAAAGGAATGTTTTTCTGAGATAGGTGACAGACATTAAGAACTGGGTCACAGTTTTGAATACTCTGGAAAGATTCTGATATGTATTGTTAATTTTCAAAAAGTATATAAATTTATATATTTATGCGTGAACATTAAAATGTCCACATGATTCCACTCTCATCAGCATGGGATGTAACATACTTTTAAAACAAACTCATTTTAATTTGACAAAAGAGAATTGACAGAAAATCTGTCCTCCTTATTTTAATGAAAATTTATTTATTTCCATTGAAATTAAATTTCCTCTTTAAACTAAATTCAGACCAATTTTTAGAACAGGTTATTACTTTGTAAATTCTGCTTATTTTTGTTTTGTTTTGTGTCGCTAATTTGTTCTTGACAAATACTTTAGGTTTTTGTCATTTTTGGTTATAAATTTTGTTTTGTTCCAGGTTATGGATCTTTTCATTTAATTTTGTCTTCTTCTCCCTTCTTTTCAATGTAAAGTACTCTTCACCCCTCTCCCTAGTTGACAGTTTTACTTTCTTTGGTTTCTGTGTTCTACTACAGTCTGAAAATATTAAATGGAAAAATCTCAGAAATAATCTGTCAATTTTACCAAACTTTTATTATAGTATATTGTTGTAAATGGTCTGTTTTATTATTGTTAAACTCTTTTTTTAAAAAATGTATTTGGTACAAGGTATCACTACACAGCTTGGACTCATAGTGATCCTCTAGTTCTTAGTCTCTATAGTGCTGGGATTACAGGCGTGAGCCACCATGCCCAGTCTTGGTGCCTGGCTCAACACACCCAGGGGTGGGGCTGGCATGGCATGTGGTGCCAAAGATCTAATGTTAAACTCTTATGGTGTTTAATTTATAAGTTAAGCTCTATCACAGTTGTGGGTGTATAGGAAAAGCAAGTACAGGTAGGGTTTGGTGCCATCCATGATTTTAAGAGAGTCTGACACAGTACCCCCTGTGGATAAGGGAAGACTGCTACACATCCTGGCCTCTTTTCATTGTCCTTTTTGAAAATGTATCTGAGCTCAAGTGGCCTGTGTCTCCCAGTGGCTGGATGGAGCCTCTTCCTTGCTGTGGCCAGAGTTGTCCACACTCACAGTTCCAGGCCTCAGGGCTGTTGGTGTACGGCTTGAGAGCAGTGACAGAGGCTCTTGTTAAAGCCATAGCTTGCGCCACTGGTGTGAGAGACTCCACCATGTTCTTACTTTTTTTTTTTTTAATTATGCATTTTATTTATTTATTTATTTATTTATTTATTTATTTATTTATTTTTATGGCCGGCTCAGCATGTGGTGCCAGGGATCTAACCGCGGTCCCTGCGGTTGCCTAAGCTCTCCTAAGCAGGCACTTTAGACTGCTGAACTACCTCACTAGCCCCATGTTCTTACTTTTTAATTCCTACTTCTGAGCCAGGTGCCCCATCTGCAACAAAACCTTCTGACAAATGCTACAGCCCATCAGATCCATTGCTGTGGGGCTCTGTTAAAGGCTCTTTTGAACACTGAAAGTAGGAATTTTCCTTTCATATCAGTGATTCAGTTTTCTTAAGGTACTGTCATAGATACATGTGTGACAGAACCCCCTCCCTCTTTCAGGAACCATGGTGTGGAAAGGCATATTACAAAGGAGGAAGCACCTGCCATTGGCCTGGGGCTTGGGAAATACACATGATCTTTCTTTCCCCCCTTTTCCTTTCTTCCTTCCCTCACTCCTTTTGTGAATTGTACCTTGGCCCCTCTTACTGCTGCCACTTCTGCTCAAGGGATAACGGGGTGCCATAACTCCCAAATAAGGCCTCTGCTGTATAGACCCAAAGCAGGGATGTGGAAATCCATGGACAGAGCTGGAATCTCCTCTACTGCTCTGGCGCTTACTTCATTAATAACCCTAGGTGTCACCTGTTGATCAGTAGTGGGCACGGCATTGGAGTCCTTACATGGGACACGGATGGCTCCGTCTTACGGCTTTGAGCCACCTACCTCGTTTTCCTTTTCATACTTTGGTCCTACTACGTGTGGTTAGCTTTCTCTCATGGTCATTCCACTCAGCATGCAGTTTTAGGTCTCTTAGTCTCTGTTTTCAATCCTGACTAAATGTTAGGAGATCTTGTAGTTTACTTCAGCCAATCATCTGAAATGGAAGCTATTTGACTGTTTTTGATCAATCAAAATGGCAGTTTCATATGGTTCAACTTAATATTTTCAGAAATTCCACAAGGGATTTGGAAACATCACAAGAGAACATAAGGAAAACATAAAGAAAATACACAAATATTATCACTGTTAATGTTTTGTTATGTAATCCTCTGATCATTTCCATATGGTGTATGCACATACACCTACATGCAGTGATTTTATAGAAACAGAATCTAACTCCAGCCATCCCTCACTATCCTCAAGAGATTGGTTCCAGAATCCTCAACAGGTACCAAAATCTGAGGATGTTCAATCCCCTTATGTAAGACAGCCTGGTATTTGCTTAGAATTGATGCATACACCCTGGTATTATTTATTCAAGTCTAGATTACTTAGTAATCCCCACTGCAAGGTAAATACTATGTAAGTAGTTGTTACACTGTATTATACAGGGAATAATGACAAGAAAAATGTCTGTGCATGTACAATGCAGATACAATTTCAGTCAGAGATTGGTTGAGTCCACAGATAGAAAGGGTTGATTGCACTTGTATAAAATGTTGTACTCTAATCACAATATATTGCAAATGCTTTTTCATGTCAATATGCATGTTAGGGCTGGTGAGACAGCTCAGTGAACTAAGTGCCTGCACAGGGGCTGGGGTTTAATCCCTGGCACTGCATGCTGCGCTGGTCCTGCTCCTGAGTACAGTGAGCCAGAGACTGAGTCCAGGTGTGGTGGTGCACACCTGTAATCCTAGCACTGGGGAGGCTGAAAACAGGAGGATCACTAGGAGTCTGAACTGCATAGCGAGACCCTGTACCAAATATATATATATATATATATATATATATATATATATATATATATATATACATACATAATCTTTGAATGGCTATGCATGCTGTTGCACTGTGAGCTTATCACATAGTTAAACATAACCAGTGATTGAGAGTGAGAGGTAGAGTAGGGAGAGCAGTTGGAAGACTGGGAGCTGGGAGTATGGTCAGAGGTGTAGGGAGCCAAGGTGCTGTTACTGAAATCAAGAACGGAAAGATTTAAGATGTTTCATATTGTAAGAGGTTGTAGAAAAATTTGGAAAAATGGAAAAGATCCTCTGGCTTTGAAGGCTTGGAAAGTTTGGAAGTCATATTCTTTTATTTTTTCATCCAAACATACTTATTGAGCTTCTACTGTGTGTCAGATATTCTAATGGGGACACTACAGTGAGTGAGATGGACATAGCTCCTGCTTCCAAGAAACTTACATTGTAGTGAGGGGAGATAGACTGTAATGAAAATAATTACTCATTCCGAACCTAGTAGGAAGAGAAATGGACAAGGACAAGTGATGCAGCACTGAGAGGTGCCAGAGGTGGAGATGATCAGGAAAAGGGATACTTGGGTAAGGGTGATCAGGCCAGGGAGAATTTGCCCGGAGACCTGAAAGTCAAGAAGAAAGTTCTGGGCAGGGGCACCATCACTGCAATGGCCAGCTAGTCAGTAAATACGACCTCAAATGTGAAACACCCTTCATTCATGTCCTCATTCATGACCTGCATTGAGCTCCTCTTCTGTTGGAGATAGAAAAGAAAAAATCGTATTCATTCATTCATTCATTCATTCATTCATTCATTCACTTTCTGAGTCCCTATTTTGTGACAGGTATTAGCTTTAA
The DNA here is from genome assembly GCA_004027915.1 of Capromys pilorides. Taxonomy (NCBI): domain Eukaryota; kingdom Metazoa; phylum Chordata; class Mammalia; order Rodentia; family Capromyidae; genus Capromys; species Capromys pilorides. Next base: position 3,853 of record PVKN010018731.1, read on the forward strand.
AAAGGAAAGAAGGTGAGTAAGAAATAGTTCTTTTCTTTTAAGAATTTTGTGAACAAAAACCAAGGAGGGTATGTGGGAACAGCCCAGAGGTAAGAGATGCCCAGCTGAAGACCCCACAGCTGGTAAACATCAGAGACGAAGGCAGAAGGAAGGAGTTACCCTGGTTCCCTCGCCAGTTTGCCATAGTGTTTCCCCATGACTCTGATTTTCCTATGTTAATACTTTGTCAATTCAAGGTTTACACATGTGACTTCCACCAGCCCTCACCTGGAAAAAGCATTAAGCATTTATATCATTGCAGGCCCTAAGATTAAGTCTATAAATAGTTCTGGTTGCAGTTTTCTCCTGTTCACTGGGTGTCATAAAAGTGGCTCAGCACAAATAGGGAGCCATTCCCTTTAACAGCTGGGTGTTAATGACCACATGCTGAAAGCAGCAGAGGCATGTCTGAGTATCCCCCAAATAGCAAAGCCTTGGCCTGTTGGCTACAACTGTGACAGGGCCAGCTTGTCACTGAGTCCACACTTGGAGTGCCAGGTAGAGCCCAGCAGGAAGTGTGCAGTTGGCCCCTGGGAGATTTGGGAATGCACAGAAAAATAGCTCAGGGCATACAGCTTCACCTGTTATCATAGCACGATGGAAAGTCCCTGCATCTGGGATATTGTGATTTGAATTTGAACCCCATTTCTGCCTTTTGCAGCATGAGTGACCTTGGGTGTTTTGCTTAACATCATGAGGTGCCTGTTTCATCATTTGTAAAATACGCATGACAGACACCTTTAGCAGCCACAAATAGTTATTCTGTCTGTCTAACAGAGTCCTGGGGTTCATTCATGGGGTGAAGTGTTTACCCTGGACATGTACCATATTCTGTCTAATGGTGCTGTCCATATTCTGTCTCAGGGCCTGGCTTGTAACTTAATTCTGACTAATGGGATGTCTGGTTGGATGTTTATGCAAAGTATTGTCTTTTCCTTTATTTTGTGACTTCATTAGTGCAAATGTATGATAGTTATACTGAAACAGTCATCTTAAAACATGAAGTGATGAGCCTATAAATAAAATTCTTTGCATTAGGGACAGCACAAGAAAAGGATAAAAGGATCCTAATGACAATGCCAAGCTGTTTCATCGAAGCAGAACTCCTTATTACAAAAGTAAAGTCTTTGGGTGCCTGGTACTCATGTTTGAAGTACTCTTAACTAATAAAGGGCAGCATTAAATCTTTTATAGAGCTCCTGGGGACTCTGATGACATACTATGAGGACTACGCTAGGTATATTGTTGTCATCCTCTTCCCTGGTCCCTACTATATATATAGTGTGATATTTCACACAAATCTGGAGAAAGTCCCATTGGAAGAGACTTTGGAAGAGATTAGTAGTGGCATGTGTATGACAGTTGATGGCCTCTGAAATATGGAGGTGGCATAATATAATAAAATATAATTCACAATAATTGCCAACATGTGTAACAACCAGGCCTATCAGAACCAAACTCATCAACTGAACACTATCAGCTGTTTATTATAGAGGGATTCTTTTATTTATTTATTTTTTGAGACAGGGTCTTGCTCTATATTTCAGGTTGGCCTTGAACTCACTATGTAGCCTAGGCTGGCCTTGAATTCATGGTTATCCTCCTGCCTCAGCCTTCTGTGTGCTGGAATGACAGGTATGTGCTACCGTGTTGGTGGAGAAGGATTCTTTTTACAGAGGTTGTCCCAAGAATGAAGGACAATTTAATTGGTTGTCTTCACTCATTCCAACATCTGCTCCACCTTACTCTGAGTCAACTAGTGTGATTTAACCTGCCTCTTAGTGATTGATTCAAGAAAAGACCATGTGACTGAACTCTGGCCATGCCATACAAGAAGATCTACTTTGTGCTTTGGAGAAGAGCTTCTCCTCTTCTAGGAAAGAGCCATGGAAGTGTGGGCCCTTTGATGGTGTGCTGTCTCACTGAGACATCTGGCACCATCAAGGCTGAGTTCCTGGAAGGCTGGGGTTGAAACCAGCAGTGAGACACAGGACGGCCGACAGGAGCCCACTGAGCTGAGCTGCTGCATTACCAAGTTCCAGGAGCCTGCCATGCCTCTGGATTTAAACTGAATATTTAGTTACGGGTCATAAGATTTTTGTCCCTCCCTGAAACACCCTACCTCATACTCTGAGCTTACTGAAGATATTTCAGTCTAGGCAAAGAAAATCCAGATGAATACTCAGTTTTATGGCACCATGCTCTTGTGGGAGATGAGACAGTGCATTGCTAAAGAAAGTGGTCCCTTGTGGCTTGTCATGGGGTGACTGAGAGACACCCCTGTGCCAACACTGGGCGAGACAATCTCTGTTGAAGCAACAGGTTGGTAAAGCAGGAAAGAGATGGGGAAGCTCCCATGTTTATGGAGGCTGGGAAATCCCACATCTGCAGGGTAGGCTTGCATGTTGGAAAGCTAGGAGAGCCAGTGTTGCAGTTCAAGGCTGAAAGCTCCTGCTGGAGAATTTGTTCTTTGTTTCATTTGGGTCTTCAGCTAATTGGAGTAGGCCTATTTGTGTTATGGACCACAATCTGCTTTACTCACAACCAATCATTGTCATGTTAATCTCATCCCAAACATCCTTACAGAAATATCCAGAGTAAACTCTGACCACCCTTGACTGTGGCCCAGTTGATTGGCACAACGTTAGCCATCACCATTAACCATCCTGAAGATGACAGTGAGCTCGACTCATGGCATGGATGCTCAAAGATGCACTTCGTCACTACCCTGGCAGACAGCCAGGATGTGTGCCATTCCACCTGTCTTCCAAATATCTAGAAGCCTGTTCCCCAGCCAATCTGGGTCAGTGTTGTCTGTGGTCCCCACTGTCTCCACATCTTTCACTCTCACTGTGCCCTTGGGGTTGTCCCCATCCAATGGCGCCCACTGGCTTCGAGCTGAAAGCTGACAGAGGTGAGGCTCTGAGCATGGTGCTCAAGGAATTCTGGCACCAGGGTGCAGGTGCCTCCATGCTGCTCCCTGTGTGAGGTTCCTTGGCCCCTCCTTCAAAGCCTGCTCACAGCTCCCCTTTTTCTAGAGCTGTCCACGATCCACGATCTCTCCTGTGACTGTGCCCCAGAATTCCAGGTCACCTTCAAAGGTGCAAGGCCCAGATCCACCATGGACCAGTTGGCTCAGTCTGTGTGGGAGCAGCACCTTCTGGGAATGCATTTTAAGGCGCCTTGGTGACTCTGAGGAACACTGCTCTCTGGTGTATTCTTCTTGGTCTTCAAGCCTTTTCCCTTCCTGAGAAAGTATTGTTGTTATCAAGGGAGTCCTCACAAGCTTCTTTTCCTGGTTGTTTTCCTTCTAAGTTAACTTGCAGCATCATTCTCCCCTTCCTCACACCAATCTTAGAGTAATAAATTTGCTACGTTGTGGGTTCCCACAACATAGATCCTAGGGGCACAATCCATCCCTGGTTCCCCTTTACAACTATGCTTCATCCTACTGTGCCACAGTGCACTCTGCCCTCTCTTCTTGGGGTGCTCACTCCTTCTTATCCACTTAATGAATCCTCTTTATCTGTCAAAGCCTCTTTCAGACACTGTCTTCCTGAGAACCCCTGTCCCAGTCCTGAAGACAGAGCAAAATACATCCTCCTCTGCCCTGCCCATCCCCACTTTCAGCACTGTGTTTGTCTGTAGGCCTCTCTGTCCCACAGGGAAACAGTGTAGTTGATGCAGTCCCAGGTACGTTGCAGGTGCTCAGGTCATGGTGCTTAAATGGATTTGCATTTGTAGTGAGTCAGCACCATGAACACAGCCACTCTCATCTAGCAGGGCTCTGACAGAGAGAAGGTGCCCAGAGCGGTTTTTTGAGCAGAACTTCAATGAAAGAACCATGAGAAGGAAGAATGGAAGGAAGGATGGGTGGGTTAGATAGCGATGAGGGAGAAACGAGAGGAAGAAAAAGGGAGCAGGGAAGGAAAGAGAAGAGAGAGAAAAGGGTGGAAGAAGAGAGGAATTCAGAAAGAAAGAGCAAGAAAAGAAAGAGCAGGAGAGAAAAGGAAAGAAGGAAGATAGGGCAAGAGAAAAGCCAACGGCCATTAGAGAGGGGTGGGGTCCTTTTGCTTGCGTGCTGTGGGAGTCAGGCCCAGGAGAGACAGGGACAGCATTAAGAAGAGAATGTGAGGCCTGAGTATGTCCCCTTCTCACTCTGTGGACACTCCAGGTCTCCAAAAGAAAACAAATCCTCAGAAGTAAACACATCTTGTATGGAAATTTCTCTTCTCCCCAGGAGCATGGCTGGGGAGGCTCCTACAGAATGGAGCAGGGATTCCAGGCGGCTGAATCATTCGGCATCCAACAAGCAAGCAGTCAGGGCTACTGGGAGGGAGGCACAGCCTGTCCTCCGGTCATCTCCACAGTCAGCCTGCATGGCCCTGGCTCATCTTTGGAAGGACAGTGATCAGCCCTGAGGTCTTTGCGGCTACCCTGGCCTGGGACAATTTGGTTCAAAGAGCTGATTGGCTGCTCCTTGGGCCTTCAGTCCAAAGCCACAGAGCCTGGCCATAATGAACTGGACCCAAAGCCTGGTCAAGGTCTTGCTTCAGACTGGGAACTGAGTACCTTTCATCCCTATCTGCTTGGCCAGCTTGATTCCACCTTTGTTCTTGCATCTGGCCAGGGACGGAGGTGTAGGAGCTGGGAAGAGATGTGGAAGAACACTCGTAGAAAACAGTCCCTGGGATAGGTCACTGCGAATAGTTGAGACTGCTGTCCCATTTTATAGATGTGAAAACCAAGGTTAATTGAGAACAAGAGTCTCACCAAACCGCATAGAGGTGGAGACCACTCCTGAATGGGAGCCCGGCCTCTTGATTTTGAATGACTGCCTTTTTCCTATCTGCAGGGGTCAGCATCCATAGGAGTGGCAGCTCTTAGTCCATCTGCTCCTGCATGATGTTGAAGAGGCTGGGAGTACCAGAGGGTAAATATCTTTGGCCAGAAGTCGACCTCTACCATCCTAGGCTTGGAGGCAGCAACCAAGCGGGCAGCTGGCTTTCTCTCATTCACCCAGCCTGGATCCTTGCCAGGCTCTGTCCTGGGTGCTTTGGGGGCAAAAGCTGCAGACAGGGGAGCTGTGGACCTGCTTCTGTGGAGTTCATAGTCCTGGTCTGGCTGCTGCCTGACCCCAGCCAGCTGCCACCTGGTTCTGGCAGCGTGGTACTCTGGGCTCTATCCACTGTCCCAGGCTGTTGGAGTGAAGTCTTGGGCTCTTGGTTGGGAAGGGCAGGGCAGAGGAAAGAGGAAGAGCGATGGTTAACCAGGCGGAACGCACAGGAACAGGCGACCAGGAGCTTTTACAGAAGAAGGGGAGTGAGAAGGAGCAGGTATATTTAGAAATAGTCTGACCAGTTCAGTGTAGGGAGGGGAAAAAAGCCTGAGTCCCCGTGGTAACCTGTTTGTAGGAGCTGCCTAATTTAGCAGAAAATCACACACGCTGGCCCTGGCATGGGCTGGTGGAAGGCATTTCCTCCCCGGCCTGGGTCAAGTTTCATTCATAGGTACTGTCTAAAATTAGACCCTGTGCTTTCATTCTGGTCCAAACTCCCTGCCTAGTGTAATATTTAGGAGAAACAGGCACAGCATTAAGAGTGCGGCCCCTGGCCTGGGAAGGGCTGGGCACTGGCCTCACTGGCGGCGGCTGCGGCTCATAAACTGGGGTCTAAATTCAAAGCATCCGCTCTGGCTAGTGACCTCTGGCTTCTAAGCGAATACAGGCCACCTTCTGCAGCTCAAACACAAGGTCTGGCCAGGTCACAGGGAGGGACCCATCTTATCCTCTTGGTCTCTGTGGACCAGAGCACGAGGGAAGAGGAGCTTAGTGCCTCTGAGGCCATGAACCAGGGCCGTACTGGGATACATCCTGCTGCCCTCCTGTATTCTGGGCTCATGGGGCTACCAGCTGACCTGGTCTGCTTTATTGTTCTTCTTTTTCTTCCCCTATGTAGTATAATATCCAGGAAAGAGATTCATTGGGATGGGGAATCCATACCATGTTTGAACCTATTAATTCATTTAATAATCATTTAATAAATACTTCCCAAGATCTTGTATTTGGAGGCTTTTGATCCAGGTACCAAGAAAGAAGATGTTGTGTCAGCTCCTGGCCTCCAAGAACAGGGCACTACCAAATAGCCTGAGCATGGTGGGACCCAGAAATACTCTGTCTCTCATCACTGCTCTTCTCCCAGCTAGCAGTGGCTTCTACTCTTCTCTCTTGGGCCCTGCATCCTTCTAGCCCTCAGTCCTCTTAGTGAAACAAGGCTGCTGTTTCTATGGTTTCAGGCATCATCACCTGGGTAGATGCTCACACCCCCTTTCCAATTTTAAAGGCCCAGGGTAAGGTTCTAATTGGCTTGACTTCTGTCAGCTGCCTCCCACTGCGCCAATGAGCAGCAGCCAGAGGTATAGTCATATGCTAGAATGGTGAACTCAACTGGAGCCCTTCAAACTGCATGGAGAAGAGACTTGTCCAGAAGTAGAGACGGTTTTAGCACTACAATTGCTATTCTCCAAGCAGCATTAGGAGACGTGACAGAAGTCTTAAACTTGGGCACGGAAGGTCAGGAAAAGCCTCCTGGAAGAGGTGACTTTTAAGGCAAGGGGCAGGATTTGGTGGGGACCTGAGCAGAGAAGGTAAAGAATGACACAAGTGAAAAACCTCAAAGCAAGACCTAGATCCACTGGGATAGAAAAACTGGCACTGTCACCTGCCTGCTGTGACTGTGGCCTCTCTGAGGCTCGGCCTCGCTGTGTGTAAGTGGGAATCACAGTGCCTCCTCCTGCGTATGCAATAGCATCTGGCATGGGGCAGGGGCAGCTCAGTGTGCGTCCATCAAATCCACTAACCCAGGGAACAGGGCATTTTCTGAGCAGGTGGAGTTGCAGCTTCTAGTTCCTTGTCACCTTTAGGTCTCAGGTCAGGCATCCAAGGGACATCACTAGAGAAGCTCTCTGTGCCCAGCCTTCAGGGTGGAATTTCCTGTTAGCAACTACCATATCTAGTTGAATTCTCTCAATTTTCTCATCCTTTGAGTAGTTTCCTTGTTTTGACAGAGACTGAAAGGTCCCCAGAGGTGAGCACCGTGCTGGTCTTGTCCTCTGCTGCAGCTTCAGGGCATCCAGTTGCCTGGCACCTAGCGGGCATTCAGCCAGTGCTCCCTGAGTTAACAAATGCAAGAATACAGACATACGGAAATGCAGCCTTGGCATCTCGCATGGGTGGCCATGGGTTTTCTTGGACAATGTCTGGGAGGACAGAGTTTAGTCTCACTCCTGGCTGGTTGGATCCTATACCTCTCTGATCTGGAGCTCCCACTCAGACCTAGTCTTTCTGGAAAACTGGGGTGGGATCCTACTAATCTGGCTCTGCAACCCTCCTCCACAGCTCCTGAAGCTGGGATGGAAAGGAGCTTGGGACTGGGGGTCTTGCTCTTCTTTTCAGCCTCTCAGAGACATGGAGTCTTAGGGTCTTAGTGGAAGATCCTCTATCACAGCTTACCCATTCTATCCCCAGAGCTGGAGACTGACACAGGGGAGACAGAGCCAGCCTGGGAGCCACGCTGGGTATATACCTTTTCTGAAAGTCTTACTCGCGCTCCTCACTGCCCACAATTTGCTTCCTTCTTCTCTCCTTGGCCACTCTCCTTCCTCACTGGTCTCCTGCTGAAACTTTCTAGAAACCCCTAGGTTTCCTCTCTTGTCATAGTTTGACTCTCCGACAGGAGACACTGAGATGAGGATGTATATACGAGCAGTTTATTTGGAAGGTGGTTCCAGAAAGTGCTAGCTAGGGAATGGGGCTGAGAGACAGGTCAAGGCAGGAAGTCAGCTCTGGGAGCAGTGGCCAACATGTGCAGCTGAGCTCTGCCCCACTCAACTCTGTGACACGGTGTGGCAAGCATGGCTTCAAGTTAGCTCACCAGGCAGTGGACGCCTGGGCACTGCCTCAGAGCCCCCCACACCATTGCTGAGGGGTTCTGCAACAGACATTACCCCAGCACTCACCTATGCTGTGTGCAGAAAACCCTCAGACAGAGTAGGAGCCTCTGCACAGTCCCCTTGGGCCACCACACGGGAGGGTGGGGGGAGATACCAAGGCCAAGGAGGAGTCTGGGCAGCTGCTAATCCGCAAATCACCTCAGACTTCTGAGGTGACTTCTATCCCCTCCACCCCAAGGACCTGCCATCCCTGGTTGCCAGCTGCTCACTGGCCCATCAACCCCATATAACCTTGCCCTGGCTCTAGTTCCCTTTACTCAGTTCCTCCCCATGCCCTGTACAACTTTGGGGATGTTAGGAGGATGGAGCTAGATGTCCTCACTGCAGCAGCAAGAGGGTGGATCTACTTCCTGAATGTCCCCTCTGGGGACTGTGTGAGTCATGTCCTCTCCCTCCCCCTCGCCACCCCTCCTCGCTTCTCAGACAGGGACTGGCTCCTAGCCTGGCTCTGCTGGCTCTTCCCATTTCCCCATCGAGGAATAGGGTGTTAGATGGGCTCAGGGTAGCCTGGGGACAGTGGATCTCAGATAGGGTCACTAGCAGGCCCTACAGGATGCTCAGTGCTTGGCTTCTTGTTCCAGGCCCTAGGGACAAGCTCAGTACTTGAATTTTCTATGTGGCTCACTAGATTCTTGAAGCACCAGGTGGCTCATGGCTCCTAGGGTCCTGGACAAGGACAAGAGGATGTAGACAGCAAGAGTTGCCCTAGGGAAATCTGTTTATCTCCACTTTACAGTTATGGAAACAGAAGATGAGAGAAGGAGATTTATTCCCATGTGGACACATGGCTAGCTAGTTATCTGACTTCACAGCCATGGATTGCTTGGGATTCATTACAGAGCACTGTTCTATTCACACTTAGAAGGACCAGGAAGAGTAATAGCTGAGCCACTGCAGGATTATGAGACTGGTCACTAATGTCTTCACTCACCCAAACCCCCTGAACCCTGCACCCCCATCTCCACTCTAGCCTTCTGCTATCTCCTCAACCAAGAGCAGCCAGAGAAGCTTTCAAAGCAGTTCTGATCCAGTAGCTTTCATTTCAGACCTTCAGCTACTTCCTATGCAATGAGAATATAACCACAAGATCTCGTGAGGCCTCCCTGGCCCACTGGCTTCTGTGCCGCCTCCTTACCTCACCTCCTGGACTCCACAGTTCCTCCCCAGACAACCATAAGTTCTTTAGTAGCAAGTGTAACCAATCCTGGGAGCAGGTGGGACTGCCTGGCAGAAAAGCCTGCAATGCATGGAGTTGCCTGTTTGACAGTTCTCATCAATGAGGGCAGCACTTTCCCATGTGTCTCTGTTGCTGCATTTCCAGAGCCTGGACTAGGCCTATAGGTATCTGTTGTGAGAAGGAACAGAAGCTGTGCATAGTGGTTGGAAGGTGGCCTGTGTGTGTGTGGGGGGGGGGGGGGTGGTACCAGGCAACCCTGAATGAAGTGTGTGTGTGGGCAGACACGTATACACACTTGCTCAGGTGGACACACATTTGTGTGTGTGTGTGTGTGTGTGTATGTGCACATCAGCCTGCAGGAGTGCACACATCCCTCTCTGGGAGCTCCTGATTCCCCTGGGTTTCAAAGCTAGGGTCAACTTGGTGAGACTTGGGACAGGTCATCCACATTGGCTAGTGTCTCTGAATCACTTGGTGTCAAGCAGTATACCAGCTAGCTCGTTTATCATTCCTGATTGTTTTCTTACATGGAAATAATCAATACATATTTGGGCTCATAAACAGACCTGGATGGGCTAGCCTGAATCATGAAATCCACTCATTTTTCAACAAAGAATTTAATGAGTTTTTCTAAGCATATTTCTGGATGTCATTCTGAATTTATTTTTAAATCTTTACTTTTTTTGTGTTGTTTTCATTCTGTTTGTCTTTCCCATTATTTTGTTATTAGTTAAAGTGACTGTCACATTTGAGAGTCTATTTCCCCTAAAGAAAAGCAGCTGTGTATAACATGAACTTGATTGTCCTTGTCTCCCTCTCATTAAGGGTCACCTGTCTCTCATATGGTCTTTGCCACAGGAGTCTGGTTAAGAGCAGCTGTACTTCTCAGCAACTTGTTCTACTGGAGGTGTAATTCCTGCTCATGTCCTGGTCCAGTGCAGATCACTGGAGAAACTCTGTCTACACAGTCACTGCAGAATCTGGAAACATCTTAATCCCCAGCATCTGCCACTGGATCCTTTGCTGGATCAGTTGAACAACCTAGGTCTCTAATTAGCCAAAGAATCTGCCCATGAGGGCCAGGGAGATAGCTCAGTGGAATAAGCACTTGCCTGGCAAGTGCAGGGTCCTGAGTTCAATTCCCGATACCAGAAAAAAAAAAAAAAAAGTAATTTAGGGGCTGGGGAGATAGCTCCATGGCACAAGTGCCTGCCTTGGAAGTGCAAGGTCATGAGTTCAAACCCTGGTCCCACAAAATAAATAAATAAATAAATAAATAAATAAATAAATAAGAATTTGCCCATGAACATTAAGAATAAAACCAGGTCAAAATATTCTACTAATTAACAGAATGGTTCTGATATGTGAACCAAAAGGGAACAGACCACATACGTTTAGCAAAATAGATGCCCAATATATCGTGATAGTACTTCGTTTTACTTTTATTATAAGAGGATTGGGTATTTTAGGAAATGCATGCAAAGAGGCAACATGGAACAGAAGCTAGGATCATGACTATTAACCTGAGCATGAGAGAAACCAAGGAGAGGCTGAGCATGGTTATAGACACAGCTTATGACTCAGGGTCAGTGGTAGAACACAGCTGAACTGCAAACTAGGCAGCAAAGTTTGCATAGAATACTCATCAGTGATTCCCAAATAACCAATAGATGGTTTATGGGTTGGACTTATAGTACCAAACAAGTCCTTAGTACCACATTCTAGGAATTTGACATGAAGGGCAAGTCAAATTATCTAGCTAATAAATCAATTGAAGAATTTTTGTGTTTGTTTTTTGGAGACAGGGTCTCACTATGAAGTTTAGGTTGGCCCTGAACTTGAGACATTTCTGCTGCCTCAGTCTCCAAAATGCTAGGTTGACAGGGGTATGCCACTGTGCCTAGCTCATAAGAAGAATTTGACTTGCAGGGACAAGTTGTTCAATGGTTTCCCTCTGCCTTGATTAACACATGGGCAAGAAAATGGGGCAGACTGATGAGAAAGTGTTATAGGCCAGATCTTGTATATCACTTTTGCCAATATCCATTAGTCAAACTTGGTCATATGGCCCCAAAAAATTTAAATCCTCAACTGATAGATGATCTCTTAGTCTGCTTTTGGTCATTTTAACAAAATATCTGAGATCAAGTAACTTATACCAAAATTGTTAAACAGATTCAATACAATCCTGCTTAAAATACCATTAGTATATCTCATAGGTCTAGAGAAAGCATTCCTAAAATTCATCTAGAACCAGAAGAGACTTAGATCAAAAGCAATCTTGATCAACAAAGGAAAGGTGGGAGGCTTTACAATCCTGACTTGAAATTATACTACAAAGCTACTGTGATAAAATTAGCATGGTATTTGGCAAAAAACAGACCCAAGCATCAATAAAATGTATTAGAAGATGCAGATGCAACAACAAACACATTCATCCATCTTATTGTAAACAAATGGGTCTGATGTGTTCACTGGAAAAAAGATAGCTTCTTTAATAAATGATACTGGACAAACTGGCTTTCCCTTTGGCAAAGGCTAACATTAGGCCCATGTCTATCATAACACACTGAACTAAAGTCAAAATGGATCAAAGGGGCTAGTGAGATAGCTTAGTGGCCTAAATGCCTGCTTAGGCAAGCACAGGAACCTTGGTGCACTGAGTCAACCACTGAGACCAGGGGTGGTGGCACATGCCTATAATCCTAGTGCCAAGGAGGCTGAAAACAGAAAGATCACTATGAGTCTGAGCTGCATAGTGAGACCAAATACATAAAAAAGCATCAAAGATTTAAATATTAAAACAGAAACACTAAATCTACTGGAGGAGAAGTAAGCAGAAATCTTAAGGATACAGGGATAAGTAGAAAGCTCATGAACAAAAAGCAGACTGCATGGAAAATACCTCAAACAATCAACAACCAGAATCTCATGTTTTTGAAAAGTTCCTGCACATTAAAAGAAACCATCAACAGAGTAAAAACAAAACCCATGAATTGGGGAAAAATTTTAGCTCACTGTCCCTCAGATAAGTGACTTCTATCTAGAACACATAAAGAACCAAAAGAATCAGGCCTTCAAAATTAAAAAAATGAACATCTGAGATGAATACACACTTTCAGATGAAGAAATAAAAATGGCAAATAAATATATTGCAAGATATTCCACAGCATTGGTCATTCAAGAACTGCAAATTGAAGCAACACTGAGATACCATCTCATCCCAGAAGAATGGTTGTCATCAAGAAGTCAACCAATAACAAATGCTGGAGAGGTTGTAAGAAAAAGGAACCCTTCTGCACTGTTGGTAGGAGGGCAGACTGGTGCAACCACTGTGGAGATCAGTATGGAGATTCTTCAAAAACCTAGGATTAGAGGTTCCTTTTAACCCAGGTATTCCCCTTGTAGGTATTTTTCCAGAACTGAAAACATCATACCAGTGATTTATGTGGCCCATATTTATAGCAGCACAATTTGTCATAGCTAAATCTTGGAAATAACCCAAATGCCCATCAACTGAGGAGTGGATTAAAAAAAAGATGTGATATATTTATATAATGGAGTATTACTCAGTTATAAAAAAAGATAATCTTCAGGCTTTTATAGGTAAATGGATGCAACTAGAGACCATACTCAGAAGTG
>PVKN010018732.1:0-16664 GCA_004027915.1 Capromys pilorides
CAAGAGGCCCCAGTGCATCTCCTTCCTGGCAAAGCAGGTCCTGCTGCCTTCTGCTCCCAGCATTGGTAGCAGGTCTGAGTCCAGCATTCTCGCGCCAGCTTCACTCCAGTCTAAAGCCACATTTGAAGATGTACTTCAGCTCCCAGCCTACACTCTGCAGATGCCACAGCCACCTTGTGCCTGGCCAACCTTGGGGAAGGCGGTTGTTGGGATGCACAGGGGCTCTTGGTGGCCAGACCTCCACGCTGTCAGCCAAGGGAGTGTGGCAGCTCAAGCTCTGGCCTACTGTTTGTTATTCCATGTCAAAGCCTTATCATAAACATTATCCTAGAGTAGGCCACCGAGGCTCCAAGGCTCCATGTGAGCAAAGTTTGTTGTTCTAAGGTGGCCTGGGAGTCTGAGCCGCACTAGACCAGGGAATTCAGGGTGACTCAGAATGAGGCATAAGCCAGGGCTGGCACTTCATTTGCAGCCTGAGCATTCACCCCCTTACAGTGATGGCCAGGGATACTTCTTCCCTTAAAATGAGACCATGTGGTTGGAAACCACATCTAAAAATCTGCCACACTCAGATCCCTGCTGAGAAGCAGCTGAAAGGCAGTTTACCGACCAACTGACTGACTGACTGACTGTAGCTTCCCTCTTGTTGGAACCACCAAAAATGCTCAAAAGGAGGACATATTGCTTTGAAGTCCTGGTTGTGAGAACCTAGTGTGGAACCAGACTGGTACATTTCAAGCCTTGGCTCCGACCTTTACCAGCTATGTGGCCTTGGGCCTGACCCTCTTCAGCTTCCCATCTGAAAATGAGGGCACCACCCCCACTGGTTGTCTCCTAAGGGAGCGGAGGAAGGCCCAGGTGGGTAGTGGTAACTAACAGCACAGGTTGTAGGGCTGGTCCAAATGCCCATCTCACCCTGTCCAGCTTTGTCATTTGGCAAGATGTCTACATTTTCTTTGCCACCTTTTTTTCCATATCTTACATCAGAGTTACTGTAAAGATTAAGTCATTAATTAGCTTAGAAAGTTCCTGATACATAGTAAGTACACAGTAGCCTAGGGATCCAAATAATGAATGGAGCAAGACACCTACAAAGAGTACAGGTCCAAGATCAGCGTCTTACCTTTTGCAACGTCTTCTGAGTGGCCACCCTCATCAGGTAAAAGAAGGAAGGAGATAGCAGTCTCCTGAAGAGAGGCAGGGAACAGGGACAATTCTGTGAAATAAGTACCACAGGAAGAGCCTGAGCCTTGGGGTCCATGGAAACACCAAATCCCATCCGAGTGGCCAGAGTCAAGAGTGACAGGTTTCAGCCCTAGTTCTCTCACTCTCCAGATGAGGCACACTGATGTGCCTTTCAAATGACCTGGCCATAATTTCCTGTCTGCACCACACTGACACTGATCACTCCTGGCTATTGCACAGAGGCCTAGAAAGAAAATGAGCAGGACAGTGGGTGTGGAGAAATATGGGCCATGCCGAAGGACATCTGGAGATCCTACCGCAGCCTTCAGCCTGGTGCCCTGCAGAAGGCCCAGGCTTAGGAGTTCAGGTGCTGAAACCTAGCCCCTTCTGCCTCCATTCACAGTGTCATCTGGGGCGAGCCTACCTACTCCTCTTTCTTATGAGGAAGGCATAGAATGAGATCGATGATTCTCAAACTGCACTAAAGAATACACAAGCATGAGTGCCCCTCTTACAGAAGACGCTGACCCGGCCTGACTGCAGGCTCTAGCCTGGCTCGCTTACATCACCAGCCAAGCTAGCATTTCTATCTGCTCCACATGTAGAGTTCCAAGTAAAGTTCCTTTGGGAAACAGCACCAACAGGAAAGGATTCCATGGCTAAAAATGGTTTGGCCTCCTCTGGAGCAGATGACCTCTTAAGGTCCCTACCAGCTCTAAGCTGGGAAGGTCTGGATCCATTTTCTACTAAGTTTTATTTAAGCAACACATATTCAGCACTTACTACGTGCCAGGACTATTCTTAACACCCTACAGACTATAATATACGTAATCTTCTAGAACATCTCCCAGCTGCATGAAGGCCACATGACTACAGAAGGAACTGCATGAATCAAGAAGGGTCCAGGGGAGTGGTTCACTTTCAGCCAGGTCTTCTGCTGCCTAGGCCAGTGACCTCACCAATATCAGGTAGTGCTTTGGCCAAGCAGATCTGAGAAGCAGCCAGGCAGGTGTAGGCAGAGGCCAGGTGTGGTCGCAGGAAGTGTATGTATCCGAGGCCCTCAGAGGAGGAGAGGGGATCAGTTTGACACAGTCACTTTCATATAAGGCATGCACCACGTGGAAGGAAGTTCCTGTTGCCTTAGTAATATTCACAGTAACAGAGCCACTGCCTTCTGTAATCCATCCCCAGCCACCATGCTGCCATAGACACCCTGCACCAGATGGTCGCAGATCAGATTTCAGCAGTGGTGGCCAAAGCCCAGGGACCTGGACAAGGCTCCAAGGTGGGATGGAGGTGGAAGTCTGACTTCATCTTGAGCCAGCTCATTAGGAAGAACAGCCCATGCTTCTGCATCCCTCACATCCAGCTCTCTTGCCAGATGCTAACAAACTGAGAGGGGATGGGTGGAGGAGCTCCCCCAAGCACAAGCTTGGTCCCATTGCCTGTGTCAGCAATTGGGGCAGGCCATGCATACCTCTTTTAGGAGCTTTACATTCAGATTATGTGCTGTGCTTGACATTTCTGCCACATGGTAGTAGTCTGCCTCAAAATTCAGGTAGAAATGCCCAGTTCTAGAGGTCATTGTTAAAGGATTAGCAAGCATCCTTCAACTAGAATGTGACTGCAGCAGATGTCAAGATACTAAAGGAAAGAAGTGACACCTTCCTTAACTAGCACAATGCTGAATGCACAGATTCAAGAATAAGTTGCAAATTGCTGTCTTCAAAACGCGTATAGCCTTCTGAGGGGCTGGAACTGAACAGCAGTGACAAGCTAATGTCTACGCCATGGTGGAAGGGAGTGCAGCGCTTCAGTTACCTGACACCATAATTACACTGTGTAACAATAGCGGAGTTCACCATTCATGACCCTAGAGGGGTAATGAGTGGGCTGTGCTGATCTCGGTCCACATGTAGGGAGCCACCAGCTGTTGTTGGCTTGTCTAGGTCTCATCCTATAGCAGGCTGACCTGTGTCCTTCTCAGGGCCATGGCAGAGGCGTGTGGAGCAGCAGTAGCACCCAAGTGTTTGAGCTGTGTTATGCCTTTTTGTCTAGATGTCCTTTCAAAGCATCGTGTAGTCACAGACGGGGCTTTTGCAGAGATGGCTAGATCAACGCTGACGTCGAGAGCATGTGATTACTAAATTAGTCCACTGGTTGGTTTGACATGGCTCTGAGTGTGGATGATGGAAAAGCCCAGCCTGGGTGTGAGTGCTAACCAACCTAAGGCCTTTTAGCCTGGGTGGAATGTAAGGAACAGAAGGAAGACTGCTGTGACTGCTTGCTACTTGCTTCCTCGCTTCTTCACTGCTTTGCTGCCCTCCTGCCTTCTGCCCACCATGAGCTGCTTCTCCTCTGTGATGCCCCTCTGCCATATGCCACCCTGCTTCAGAGCCAGCCAACTGTGAACTGAAACTCTCCAAACTGTGAGCTCAGTAAAGCTTTCCTCACTTAACTTCTAGGTACTGGGGTTTTGTCTCTGTAATGAGAAAAATAACTAAGACACCCTACTTGGTTTGTAAAGATTCCTGACATCCCATTGCCTGGAGAGAGTCCAAAGTTAAAATGGGACAGAGCTATAAAATCCCATGGTTAGGGGCATGGATGTGGAGAAGGATAAAGATCTGAGGAGATTCATCTATCAGCTGTTACCCACAGAGACCAGGGGAGCCACAGGGAGGAGCCTATCCCAGCCCTGCGGTGGGCAGAGAGGTTCCCTGGAGGAGAGGCCTGGGTAAAGCCTCAACATCCAAGTGGAGAATGGAGAATGGAAGGCCAGCATCTTCCCAGCAGACAAAAGCGAGTACACAAAGGGTCCAAAACATTTTTGTGTTTATTTCGAAAATGTTGGATGCTTTAGTATTGGATGGTGTCTTAGTCACTTTTTCTTTGCTACAGCAAAATATCCAACACTTATAAATCAAAGGAGTTTTCTTTCGGATCCCTTTTACAGTTACTAGTTGGCTGGCTCCAAGAAGAAAAGGCAGGGTGGAAAGGCCTGGGTGAAGCTGCTAACATCCTGATGGCCAGGAAGTAGACAGAAAAGGGAAGATCCGGGAGGGACCTATGCCTGTCCAGGTCCTGCCCCTCCGGGACTGCCGCATTCCCTCAGGCTCCACTTCCCAGCAATTCAGTGTAGCACCCCAAGCCCCAATCACCTTCCAAACACAGGAGGCTCTGGGCACCCCCTTTAGCTCTAAACCATAATAAGAGCCATGAAGGCCTTGTAAGAAATGAAGCCATTTGACCATGGTGGGGACCAGGTACCTACCTTCAAGCTCTCCTGAAAGCTAGCCAGTGACCTGGGGACACAAGGGTTGCTGAGCATTGTGAACAGGAAAGAAAAAGAGGGAAGCCACTTCAAAAGATGACTGTAACCGAAGAGCACGGGGTAGCAGGGAGGGGCTGTTGCGGTGGATGCAGTGGAAGACCGGCAGGAGCAGAGTGCGCTGGGCCTCGCCATCCACAGTGCTGAACAGAGGGCGAGCAAGCCTGGGCACTGAGGGCAGGGGCTGCGGCTGGGAAGCAGCAGGGGCAGAAGGTGCGAGATGCCTCCTGTCATTTTGCACAGGCACAGCAGCAAGCTTCTCCCCACATCGGTGATTAAAAAAAAAAAAAAAAAAAAAACATTAATGATCAGGTTCCTCGCTCCCCTCAGCCAAAAGCTTCTGGAATACTTTGTCCCCTGAATCTGGCTTCAACTCCAGCTCCAGTCTCGTCAACTGAATGAGGGCCTTCGTTGTCCTCAGCCTCAGTTTCTGCATCTAAAATGAAAGTGCTGCACTAGACAGTCTTCCGGGGCCTTTGTACCCTGGGCACCATGAGCGTCACAACCCTCGAATGCCAGTTGGGCTGCTCAGACAATGCTCAGGGAGCCTGTGGAAAACAGAGATTCTGATTTTGAGAGGTGGGGCTGAGTGCCTGACTTGCACAATCTCTCAGCTGCCCCGGATGCCTGGCAGGTCCAGTTGGGGACAGCTGCATCCCCTAGGCCAGGCACAGAGACCGTAAGACAGAAGTGCCAAGGCCAGATGAGTGAGAGGGTGGGTTAGGCCTTGGTGCCTAACACAGCCTCTGTTGTGCTTGTTCCTGTGTTTGTTTTGCTTTGTTGGCATGTTTTTTTTGTTTGTTTGGTTTGGTTTGGTTTTTTGCAGGACCAGGATTCAAACTCATGACCTTGCACTTGCCAGGCAGGCACTTGTGCCTCAGAGCTATCTCCCTGGCACCTGTTGGCATGTGTTTTTAATGAATGACCGTGCTTATCCCAGAATGCTTCTGAGTACTCAACACAAAGGAACCTAGAGAAAAACTCACCCGAAACTTCAAACCTGGTCACAGCAGGGTTCTTACTTTGCCCATCATTAGATAAGCTGTTGAGACCAGCAGGAGGGCCCCTGTGTGGTAGAGGACTGGTGTTAGGGGCAGGTGCCTGGGACAGAGGAAGAAGTGAGGAAGTGAGGAAGTGTGGAAGTGTTTGCCTGCACCCCAGACTAGAGAGAGGAGGGCGCCACTCCCGGAGGACGGCCAGCCCGGAGCACCGCCTGACTGCCCTCTCTTCCCTTGGCCAGGTGCTGTTTGCCCTGAACCAGACCCTGCTGCAGCACGAGAGTGTGCGGGCCGGAAGCCTGCAGGCGCCGTACACCACAGAGGACCTCATCAAGCACTACAACTGTGGAGACCTCAACGCTGTCATCTTCAACCATGATACATCCCAGGTGAGGTTCTGCCACTCCTCAGCCCGACAGCCTGTGGTTCACCAGCTGCAAAGTCTCCAAGCCAGGCCCACGTGAACCCAGCTATCCTGGCCAGCCCTGAGAAGCAGGAGCTACAGTTACCTCCATTTATAGTTGGGGAAACTGAGGATCAGAGAAGAAAAGAGGCTTGCTCAGGCCACAGTTTGTTAGCTGTGGAATTCCTGACCCACCAAGAGCAGCAGCATGAGCCAATCTGTGTAGCTTTGGAGAGTCTGAGACTGGACGTTTAGCCTGTGAAACAGGGAGATCTCTAAGAGGTTCAGTTCAACATCTGGGAAAACCAAGGCCCAGGTAAACAAAAGTCCACAGTTATTCTGAGGTTGAACTTGAGTCCAGCTGCCAGCTGTCTGCCCAGATCTGAGTCCTAGAGGAAAGATTACCACCAAGCCAGTAGAGTCCCAGGGTAAATTCCAAACACTTCTCGCAGCATACAAGGCCCTCTGGGAACTGCCTCTGCTAGTCCTGTCCCTGCCCAGGCCATCCGCCCCACATGCCTGGGAACCTGTGGAGATTCAGCAATTCTCCTGCTGCAACTCCCTCATCTTGCCTCCTTGCCTCTGCCCAGGCTCCACCCTCCCCTGGGTCCCTCCCTCTCGGTCTTGTCAAATGTCACCTTCTCTGAGACACCTTCCTGGTCCCTGGGTGGAGTTAAGTATCCCTAGATACCTGTGGTCCTGGCTTCCTCTGTAGTGGAGTTTGTTCAAGAGTTTGAATTAGACTAAAGAGGCCTCATCCCTTCTCAAGACACTACCTAGGCTCAGCCCCTCTTCTTCCAGCTTCCCCCTCCTACCCCATTCCAGATGCGCAGGAGTGCTCGCTGCTCCAGGAACCCATCTCACTTGCATCCACTTTTACACTGCCGTGCTCTCTGAGCCCATTACCCTTGCCAGCATCACCTCACCTAAAATGCCTCACTTCATTGAAAGCACCCTGTCTGAACTGCAGCTCCAGCCCTCACTCCCACCCTTTCTTTTCTTTTCTTTTCTTTTTTTCTTTTCTTTTCTTTTCTTTTCTTTCTTTTCCTTTTCTTTTCTTTTCTTTTCTTTCTTTCTTTCTTTCCTTCTTCTTTCCTTCTTTTCTGTGGTATCCGAAATTGAGCTCAGGACTTTGTGTTTGCCAGAGAAACACTTATTCCATTGAGCTAATTCCCCAGCCCCCTTCTCATTTCTTTATTATGCTGTACATTTCCCATGGTCTGAAAGAGCCTCTCACATGGCAGATGCCTGATATGTCTACTAGAAACTACTTAGGGTCTGCCCCTGCCCATTGGCATGAGAGCTCCATGAGGGCAGGCTTTGAGTCTGTTGTTTTCATTGATATCTGCCAGCTGGCTAGGTCCAGGCCCAGGATAGGGCTGGGTACATGTTGGCTGAATGAATGGTAAAATCAGGGTAAATGCCAGGCCCAGGGCTGTGCAAAGGACTTCGGTGGGGAACTAGAGAGAACGGTCCTGGTGGCTCTCACCCTCTCCTAGTACCGTACTTTGAGCCTTGGGAAGGGGAGCAGTGGGGCCCTGTTAGAGCCTATGGCAGGGACAGCTAATTCAGGTGGGGTGGGGCCAGGAAGAAAGATTCCTGCAAGGTGAGAAGCCACAGAAGACCTGGAGTTAGCCACTGACAGGAAGAGGGTGTTCCATGGCTGGAGGTGGGGGGAGGTGTGTGGGAAGAATTGCTCATTCGAGTGCTCACTCGCACTGCAGGTGTAGAGGACCAGGACCGGCACGTTCTGTCTGTGCCTGCCATGCTCACCCTCACCCTAGGACATGATCTTCCATACCCCGGGTGTGCCACTCATCTTTGTGTCCTCACTGCTAAGGGCAACTGAGGGCCTGGGAATGTGTCAGTGAACCATCCTGACCAGAGCCAACATAGGCTCTGTGTGCTCCAAGCGACTTAGAAGATGAAGGAGGCAGAGACTGGAGGCCCTGCCAGGGGAGGCTCAGGATTTCAAGGGCTGCGACTCCGCAGTGAGGAAGTGAGGGAGGACTGAAGCCTGGCGCACCAAGGCTGTGGAGTGTCACCAGTGAGCCATGTTGCAGCACATCTTTGCCCCGCATCGTCCATGGGGGAATGGCAGCAGAGCCCTGATCCCAGCTCAGAATGAGCTGGCTCTGATGGGACCAACCTGCCAAGATGCCCTGTGCAGGCTATGACCCTAAGCAAAGAAAGCACGGCACAGAGTGGAGGTGGAAACTCAGATGTTCTTTTAGCTGGAGTGAGGCACTGACCTGCCTTTTTTCCTAGAATTCAGAAATTGCATCTTGGTCTTGCAGCTGTGCCTGTACCTAAAGTGAGAGAGGGGATGCATGGCTTTGTCCACCCATATCAGACTAGCAAACCAGGCTGCCTGCACACAGCAAGCACAGGCAGGATGGGGATCCTTGCTGAGGAGTAGCCCTGGTCCCAGATGTAGGAAAAAGGAATGCCTAGCTCCAGGGCTGCAGGGCCGAACCCCGGCTGTGGTAGGGCTGCATCTGCAGCTGGAGGCCCAGAAGCCTGTGGGGAACTGAGGATACGGAGGCTATGGGCTAGTCACATAGCTTGCAATCAGGAAGGATTTAGAGGGTGGAACCTACTCAATGAGGGGCAGATACAGGTGTCTAAGCCAAAAAGACTGGTGGTGGGGTGGATGGGAACAGGGGACTCCTGCAAACACAATTGTCAGGTAGAGGCAGGCTGTGTGGGGTGAGAAAGTGGGAGATGTGGAGAGTCATAGCAGGGAGTGATGTGATCAGAAAGATACCTCAGGCTACGGTGTGAAGGATGGTGATGTGGCCGTGGGAGGCCTTGGGAGAGAGCTAGAGCCTGGGTTGGTAATGCTGGCAGCACCTTACACATGGCTGGCCTATCTTCCTGGTCCACTCTTCCCACCTTTGAAGTGGCTGTGTCCTGGCCTCACAGCCCCCAGGTCGTGACACTGCTCGGCACAGGCAGCCCATCCAGAGCCCCCCACCCCAACAAGGCCTGCTTGGGCCCACAGCACTGAGGTCTAGCGCAACCACAGATATGTCTTGTCCAAATTCAGATACTTCTGACTGTGAAATTTAGTTTAGGGTCAAAGTATTTTGCAGCTGTGGTGCCATCTCCAGCCAGAAACTTAGGCGATCCTGGTTAAGACAAGGGTGTGGTGGTACTATCAGTGACCTCCCATGGTGTCCCTGTCCCTCATGCCTCATGTCACCCCACAGCACTCTTGTGGGCATCTCTAACACACACACACACACACACACACACACTGTGTGGGGGCCTCTCAAGGACAACAGACCCAGTTTAAGGGTGCCCTTTGACCTCTGGCAGGACACAGTCCCAGAGCTGTAGGCATTCTCAGCTGGTCTCTACCAACACCTGTGCAAGGGAAGGTTTGTTGAGATCTGTGTCATCAGCAGACCTGAGCACTTGACCATCAGACCCGGCCCAGTCCTTCCCAGGCATTTCCTTGTCCCTCCGCCAAGACTTCTCTCTCTAGGACCCTGGGAACCTTATGTGACCTCTTTAAAATGTTATCATGTACCCTGCATTTTAACTTGTCTTGGGAGAGTTAAGCACCCTGACAAGCCTAATGACATCATTAATTTGCTTCCATTCCAGTCTTGGCCCTAGACCAGGCCCCATCTTTGGCACAGAGCCACAGCCCATTAGCATCAAACCTGCAGAGAATGTCAACCAGCAGCTGGGCAGCCCAAGGAACCTGAGCGTCTAGCCTGGCTCCTTCGTGGCTTGGAAATTTAACAGATTAGTTCTTATCCTTTTCAAGTTTTTCAGCTCCCTCAGGAATCAGAGGAGATGCAGCTTTGTGCCGGAGCACACTATAGCCACAAACTGCGGGAGGGAGGTTCTAGGTGTCTACAGGTCTTAGGGACACTTAGAATAGGGGGAAGGGAAGCCAAGGTCTTCCTGTCTGGCTCGCTGGTGTTTCTGATGGCATCGACTTGCTATCTCCATCCCCACCCCCTGACCAACGCCACCCTTCACCGGCAGCCTGTAACACCGCAGGGGAAGGTGATGAAGCCCCCGCCATCCCTCAAGCCAGTGGTGGCGAGCTTTTGACATGTGTATTCGTTTCCCTTTAAGACAAAAGATGTCAGTGTATAGATTATTTTTTTCTAAACTAAAACCTCAGTATTGAAGTTTAACTGCAGTGCTGGCACTTTGCACTAGGTAAGTGGGTTTAGGCTTGCAGTCTGGGCCTCATCTCTAGGAGGGTAGCCATCACTGCCGCAGGCCAGGTGTGTGATTGCTGACATTCTATTCCAGACTTCTTTTGTGATCTGCACTGTGCTAAGCACTTTTCAAAACTCCTTTAGACCCAGCTATTCCCCTCCTAGGTGTCTTCCCAAAAGCGTTAAAATCGTCATTGTCTTAGTGAATTTTCTTATTGCTGGAATACAATACCCATCACCCACAAGTTAAAAGAACTTAAACTTCGACAGTTTGTAGAAGTTTCAGTCCAGTCACCTGGCTCCAAGGCAGGCTGGCATGGCAGAGGGAATGGTAGAGGAGAAATGGTCCATGGCCGGGTAGGCAGGAAGGAGCATAGAGCTCTCTACCCAGGCAACAAGCCTGTTTGTCGGTGCCACCCAAATGCTAGGTGGTGCTTCCCATTATGCATACTAACCCAATTAGCAGACTAAATTAGTTAACACAACTCTTAGTCCATGTTCACACGCCCTGGATCCAGCCCCCTCTAAAAAGCCCCGCCTCTGAGTATGTGAGGCTTTGTGGAGACATCTAGATACTGGCCATAACAGTCACACTACAGGAGTGCACGCATATTCATGTGTATCGCAGCATGACCTGTTTTCTTATCTTTATTTTTATTTTTATTTTTATTTTATTTTGAAGAGTAAAAACAAATAGCAGAAACAAAGGCAAAAAAATAGGATAACATACAACAGTACATATGGTAAGATTTTCAAAACAAGAACAGCATAGCAGCATAATAGCTTTGTAATAGCTTGGAAAGAGCATATATGATTGTCAGTAGATGAACGGATAAGGAAAATGTGCTTTTTGTATATGTGGAAGTACTATGCTGCCATAAGAAAGATAAATTTGAGGCACTCATAGGTAAATAGATACAGCTCGAGAACATAATGATGAATGAAATAAGTCAGACACATGGGCTCAAGTATCAGATAGGTTCTTACATGAGAAATATAAATTTTTATATTTACAAATAAAAAACAAAATGAGGCTGAGGAGATAGCTTAGCAGCATAAGCACCTGCCTCGAAGACGCAAGGCTCAGAGATCGATCCACAGTACCACATGCTGTGCCAGCCCTGGAACCCCAAGTGCACCATGCCAGCCCCAGAACCATGCATGGTGGTAAATGCCTGCAAGCCTGTAATCCCAGTTCTGGAGAGGCTGAGACAGGAGGATCACTATGAGTCTGAACTGCATAGTGAGATCCTGAATCAAAAAAAAAACAAAACAAAATTGAAGAGCTAAATAAGAATCAGGGAGTTAAAATACTTCCACCAAACCCCCAAATACAAATTCTATTATTTAAAAAATTGTTCAGTATATACACTAATTGGTTTCAATTATACTACTAGTCTATTTTAGTTCTGTTGTAACTCAGAAACTCGGTGAGTCCAAAAAGGAAAATAGCACTTTATTTAAGCTGGTACCCAGCAGCGTACACCCAGCAAGATGGGACAGGGTGCACGCCATGGCAAGAGAACAGCTGGTATTTAAGCCTGCAAACCACAAAAGAGGTAGGGTGGTGGGAGTACAACTTGGGAGACCAGATGTGGGCTATAGAGCTTAGGGCGAGGGAGAAGCAAGGGGAGCCCACTGCTGAAAGGGGCAGATAAAAGCTGTAGGGCTCCAGGCAAGGGAGAGGCGGGGAAAGTACACTTCTGGAAGGGATCAGATAGGGGCTACAGAGCTCATCTGGGGCTGTAAGGCGGTGGATAAGTACAAAGTTATGAAGTTTTAGTTTAATTTAGACATAGAATGGCGGCACATACAAAACAAGATGGAGACGCTTTGGTTAGGGTACAACAAGTTCGTTGAAAAGAAAGTTTCTGTTATCTATTTGTTTCTTTTGGGTTTATGTCTTGTACTCTGACTAGTTTGAAAAATAACAATTCACAGTATGCTAACTATTATTCTCTTATTTGAGTATGAAATGTTGTCTTATTATAAAATTTAGAAAAATTATTCATAAAATTAAAAAATTGAGCCCAACTTGGACAATTTAAAATAAAACCTCATTTAAGCCCTGAAGCAATGTATAGTTCCCTTATATTACCAATTTGGAAACGGAGTCTCGGACAAGCCAAGTAACTCTCTAGCCAGGTCACCCAGGTAGTAAGTAGCCAAAGAGGGATGCCAGTCTACATCCTTCCAGCCACCGAACCCTCGGGGCCTGTGCGGTCCCTCTGCTTCTCCTGCCTCCAGCCCATTCACTCAGCCCTTTATTCACCAAACAGATATTTCTTTGCTGTATAGCATGGTCTCATATTGTCACCATACCCAAGGAAAGGAGAAGGCCTTCAAGAGGCGTGTCTCCACAAATAACTCTTGGAGCCATGGCCCCTCTGTTTCCTCCCCACGCAGCAGCCTTTGGTGTTTCCCACAGCTGGATCAAGTCGGGTGTGACCTGTTTTGTCAGGGTTGCCTGTCGCCTCTTCCCTAGTAGGGAAGTGACAAGGGTGACAATGACACCATCACATTAGTTGTCTATTTGCCAAACCTAAAGTCCCTGGACACCAGCTCTCTGCTGGCCCATTGGGAACTAGCAGTGCTACTACATACAGTTACGCAAGCTGTACACTACACAAGCTCGGGAGATGCCAGTCAAATTATTGTCTTATTCATCCTGACAGAGTCCTACTTTTCTAACAAGAGCCAAAGGTGTGCTTCTTAGTGAGAAACCACTGACCCTCGGCAGGCATGCAGCAAATGTCTCAGCCTCCTTAGTCCCTTGGGCTCAGCCTTTGCTGACTACTCTGTTTTCCTTTGAAAAAAAATGTCAGCACCTCAGCAGTGGCTCCCTAAGACCTGTGATTGGGTTGCTCGACCCCTCTGGGGGCTAAAACCTGCAGGAAATCGTCTATACCACCCAACAACCTTGCCCATTGGCCAGTTAGCCCTGGCATCTTCTGCTGTGTGCCTTGGTGGGAGGCACAAGAAGAACACAGAATGGGAAGCCGAGGTCAGGAAGGGCAACAAGAGCTCATGTTCAAGTACCAAAGGACCCTCGTGGCCCCTGCCAGGCACTTGGGACCCAGAATGACAATGGCCTCATTCCTGACCTTGGGGAGCCCTCTACCTAGACCGATAGCACATCCCTGAGGCTGTTGCTAGGCCATAGGGCTGGGTGTGGGAAGTAGGGTGATGATGCTGGGCCCAGAGCTGACAAAGCTTCTCAGTTCCAAGGCAAAATGTCAAATAAGCACTATCCTGGGGGCTGCCATGGCCATGGGGTTAGTTTACAGGAAGGGCCTGAGGGGCTGGGTTAATATCCTGGGAGGCAGAGGAGCCAAGGGAGGGTAGAGGACAGCTTTGACCTGGGAAAAACCAAAGGTGATTTCTCCTCCCATCGCTGTAGTGTGGGACCCTCGGGAGCACATGTTATCTCATTTAATCTGTGAGAACCTGAGTATCAAGTTATAAATAGAAAACTGGGGCTCAGGAAGGTGAAAAACTGACCCAGCCTCAAAATAGGAGCTGAATCCCAGATCAATCTAACCCCACTCTACAACCTTTCTGCTACACCAGGCAGTTTGGCCAACCCTCTGTACACTCTTGCAGGTCTGAATTCTGGGCACGTACTGGTGCTGGACTCAATGAGAGTTGTGCAGAAGAGGAATCCCAGCCTCCCTAGACCTCAGCTCCTGGACACTGAGGTTCAACCAGGCAGACGCAGGGAAAATGCCTGTGGAAGTCCAGCTGCTGGGGAGCCCAGCTGCTCTGCCTGCATGTGCTGGGATCTTCTTCACCCCTGCTGGCTTCACCCATAAAACAGGAGTGGCAATGATGATCAAGGAGGATTTAAGGTGGTTAAGGAACACCTATTCAGTGAGGTGCCCATCAGCCAGGCAAGGTAGATCACTGGCTCTGCCCCGCGTGCTCCTGGTCCCACCAAGGACTGAAGGCAGCCTCTGTCTTGCCTTTGCAGCTGCCCAACTTTATCAACACCACCCTCCCGCCACACGAGCAGGTGACAGCCCAGGAGATCGATAGCTACTTCCGCCAGGAGCTCATCTACAAGAGGAACGAGCGCATGGGAAAGAGGGTCATGGCACTGCTGCGGGAGAATGAGGACAAGATCTGCTTCTTCGCGTTCGGAGCAGGTTTGGGCCCCTGACCTTCCCTCCACCAAGGGCAAAGCCAAATCCCAGAAGAGTGCAGGGCAGCTGCATGGTGCTGGGTGGTGCTCTTCATGGGGTCAAGGTTCCTCACTAACTGTCCCTGCAGGTGAGGGAAATGATCCCTATCCAGTCCAGGAGGATTTTCATGGCTTGTTCAAGCTGCAGGTGGCCATACCCAGCAGAGCCAGGCCCTAGGCCACTGGGCCCTGGGGAGGGGAGCAGCATCCTCTTGCACCCTTTTTTGGCCCTCATTCTTGTCACTTGGGCTGACAGAATTTACCTCCTATTTTGTAAGCCTCTGGAGATGGCTCTTAACCATGCTCACCGTGCTGGTCTGTCAGTCACACACTGCCCTCCACAGCCAGCAGTCAGTCTAGTCCACTAAGCCATTATGGACATGCTGATTTCATAGTGAGACATGTCCATTGTTTGAGATCTGTGGCCCCATTCACGCCCAGAGACTCCAAAGGCAAGAGCCAGAGGCAAAGCCACCTGAGCCACTGTTCCCTCCTCTGTAGTCCTCTATAATGTAGCAGAGGCATATGGGAGGCTCTCACATACAAGCCCACAGGGACAGGCTCATCAAGGCCACCTCAGAGGGACAGAAAGAGGTCTGGGCTCACACTGGAGCTCTCCATTGCCCACTGTGGCCCTGGCCGAGTTCCTTCTGCCTTCGCAGCCCGTTTGCTCATGTGAATAGGAAAGACTTGCTTGGGCCTTCTAGGAATCCTGGAGCTATTCACATGCAGGTGTCAGAGAAGCAGGGCCTGGAAGAACCAACAGGAGCAGGACCTTAACTGACAACATGGAGAGAATAGGGCCACTTTCCTGCTGTAGGATGCCTGCCATAGACCTGAAGCAGGAAAGCTTTAAGGATCTGCTCAAGGAAGTATCCTCAGGCCCCAACCCTCCCTCCTCTTCCAGGTCACCCTGCACTAGAACAGTCTCAGCTGACCTCCCTGGGAGCTACCCTGAGTCACCCTTCTTAAGCCTGGGAGGGGACCCCAGCAAGTACAGCATGGAAAGAAGTAGCCACCTCCCGAGAGTGAGTGATCACCACCCAGCCTACGCTAGAGCCCAGGAGAGCCACCCAGGTCAGGGGTCCCTAGAATCAGCAGCTCCTTTCTATAGTCAAGGACCTGAGGCTATAAGAGTGAAAATCCCAGCAGTGTGGGCAGCCCTGAATGCTGACCTCCGCTGCCTGAAACTCCAAGTCCATGGGAACACATGTCTACCCCAGCACCAGGCCAGGCTGAAAGCACCATGGCCAACTCCAGTTCTTCTGTCTCCAAAATTCAGTCAATTGCTGATTGGCCCTGCTGGTAGACCACCAGAAAGACCCCACATCCTTCACTCTGTCTCTCCTCCTGCTGCTACCCTGGCCCAAGCCTCCACCGGCTCCAGCTCCAGACTGCTGCCCACGTGGGCTGTCAAATGGTGCTGTCCCCCACTGGGGGTGTGTGGGTCAGGCAGCCACCACTTAATCATCACTGTTTCTTTGGAAATGTGCCCTGAGTTTTGATATGGTGAGTGAATAAGACAGAAGAAGTAAAAGAATGAATGGGTGAATGAATGCCAACCACAGCCTCCTGTTCCAACCTCCTCTAGGCCTGGCACACTTGTTAGCATAGAGCAGGGCAAACCCAGCTGGGGCCCTCAGGGACCCCTGCATCCACAAGCAACAGCTCTGGACTCCTGTGCAGCTCCGCCTGCTAGTGGCCACTGCATCTCCTAGCTCAGGCACACCTGGAACAAATGGCTCACTCTGTGCAGCACATCTCTCAGCCCAGGGACCTCACAGCCTGTTCGCTTCCTTATAGCTGTGGGCAAACTGAGGCTCACTGGGGCAGGAGCAAGGGAAGGCTTCTTGAGCAGGAGACAGAACCAGGACCAACTGACAGGCTCCAAATCATGTGTTAACCCATGCAGGGCACCAGTACACTGGTCCTAGCACACACGTGCCAACATGAAACCTGAGTGGGAGGAGTCCACCTGGCCTCGTTATCCTCTACGGCACATGTCACTTTCCAGATCCCACCCGGGGACAAGCTGCAGGATTTAGCAGCAGGGCCAGGCCACACGCTCCCTGTGCACTACCACTAGCAATCAGCCCATCCTTTTCTCTCCCTCCCATCTGGTGCCTCTTCAAGTCCATCTGAGGGTCTTTCCAGATAGCTGAGCAGTCCCTGGAGCTCAGCTGGCGCCTCTGAGAAAGCAGAGCACTCCCAAGGCTGTGGAAAACAGGGTGGGTCTACACTGCTAGAAAGATGCTAGCTGCCCCTAGGCTGTCTGCTCTCGCAGCTCAAGTCAGACTCCGTGGGTATCTCCTGGGAATATTTTAGGAAACAGAAACGCACTCACCAGACACCCAGCCACCAGCACCCTACCTCAGCAGGTGTC
>PVKN010018733.1:0-16707 GCA_004027915.1 Capromys pilorides
TATTCAGGATCCTACACATTGAACAGTCCAGATAGGTTAGCAAATTATTTATAGTTGTATTCTCTGAGGCACCTGCAACCCTTTTACTATCCAGTAAAGTATTCTAAGTGCAGAAGATTAAAACAACCCATTACTGAAAAGATGTCATTTAAAAATGTTCCAAGACTGGGTATCTCAAACTTTAACATCCATAGAATAGCTGGGGCTCTTGTTAAAATATATGCCATGACTTAGTATATTTTGTTGATGTCTGAGCTTCCCTAGTCAAAAGACATTATGAGTGGCAAGGCACTAAGACATGAAATAAAATATATGTGGACTTTCTAATAATTATGATTCAGTTTGCCCATTATAAAGATAGATAGGCTGTATATGAGTTTCAAACCACACTGCCTGAGCTAATAGGAGAAGGATTTTTTCCCAAATGGCACATCAATAGAGCAGCATATTTTAATTTTAAATATTCATGATTTGTCTTCCTCTTGTTTCGCTCAAGCATTTTGACATTTACTTAAGTAATTACCGTTGCTAATAAATGGCAGCCCTTATTTTTGTCCTTTGTAAATCCTGCTATGTTATTATTCATGCCTTTGTTCTGACTGCACTCTTGGAAGCTCTCTTTATCAAGTTTGCCAGGTGGATTCTGCACATATTTGGAATTAATCGCTAGAGCCCATCAGAGTGAGGCTAACACCACTTAGTCAAGGAAAGAAGCAGGAGGGAGACTGACTGGGAGGGAGCCAGTAGCTGCGAGCAGAAATTGGGAGCCTCGTGACCACTACAACTTACACTGTTCAGAGGAGACAAAAGGGCTGCTTGCCGCTCACATCTCCTTCTGTGTATCAATGCCAAAATGCTCGTGAGTTTCATTTGTTGCCGAATTGTCTTCCAGACATACAAATTGATGTTTTACCTTCATACAGCTTTCAATTCCCAAGAGAATCTGTACTGTAAAATATTTCTGAATAAATCACCTTCCTTTCTTTGCCTGAGTCCCTTTAGAAGTTGCATTGTAGGAAGTGTTTAAAGGGAAAGAGCTGACACATACTCCTAACTGTGTTAAAATCTCTAAATATATTATTAATATTATAAGCCTTCTTAATGTATTTAACACCCAGGCATTTATGCATAAATCTCAAGTAAATGGCTAATTTTTCTTTCATTAAGAGGAAAAAGTCATTTTCAGATTAAGAAGTGATTCATTTCTTAATGAAAATTCTTTTGGTTCTACTCTGCAAAAATAAATCATCAAAGCTCTCTCAGTAATACAGCAAATATTTTGTAACTGTGTGCTTTTAAAATAAAAATTGCAGTCGTTTAAAGTTGATCAATTAGTTTTTGCAAAGGTTAAGTGCATTTGGGTATTAGCATGCTATTGCATAATACAGGGATCTGCAAGAACAAAAACTAATCAGCAAAATTTAAAATGTTCATAGGTTCTTTACTTTTTGTAATTCTTGAGGCAGCTCGTCACCAGATACTTTACATTTTAATTTTTCAGCCAGAGAAACCAAGAAGAGTTAACTAACATAATGCAAGGTCTGAGTGAGTTAGATATCAGAGAAGCAAATGTTTTTGTATGGTAACAGTCATACTTGAAGATAAGTTTTGAGAGAAATTTCAAATTGGAAATAATGCGCTTTTGACAATATTCCTCTAATATTGAGAATATACACTGCTTTTTCTGATAGTCCCTGTACTTTCCTCTTTTCCAAAAAGTCAAAAAAGCAGTAATTATAGGCGCATTTTAATATGTAGCTCAATATTTTCATGTCAGAGCATAATCGTGCCCTAGGCTGTTGAATGCTTCCCATTCTGTTGTAAGTGGCAGAATAATACATATGCATGTAGGATTGCATGCACGCACACACACGCACTCACATCCTTTGCACTCAGAAGTTTCTAATTCTGCCAGGCTTGCTTCCTTTGTAATTTGCCAGGTAGATAGGCTGTGACGTCAGGGAGTGTGCCTGCCTTGCTGAGAGGAAGGGCGAGCTCTCTGTGGGGTGTGTTGACGTCGCTCAATGGAATGACTTCAGTGCTGATGCTCTCACTCCTCCCTTTGGGACACAAATTCGTCCTGACACACATCTGCAGGGGAAAAAATAGCTCACAGTTTCATCTACTTAAGAACAGCATTTTTGGCAGCCTCTGGGCCATTTCAGGTGAGGTCAGCCACCTGCGTGCTTGTGAGCACACAGAGCAGAGAGGAGACATGGGACTACTCGCCCCGGCTGTCCTTTATTTGGATTACTTCTCTGATTCTTTGAGAGTTACTCTATTGTCTTCCCTCTCATAGAACCTCTCCATTCTCTAGGGATCTTATCTTACTACAAAGCTTTTGCACAGCAAAAGAAAGCACCAAGAGAGTGCAGACACAACCCAAAATATGGGAAAAAAAAAAACCTTTGTTCCTCAGACAAAGGTTTACTATCAAGAGCATATAAAGAACTAAAAAGAAAAAAAAATCATACCTCCGAAATTTAAAGATCCAATCCAAAAATGGCATCTGAGATGAATACACACTTCTCAGATAAAGAAATATAAATGAAAAATAAATATATGAAAAATATTCAACATCACTGGTCATTGAGAGATACAGATTAAAACAACACTGAGATTCCATCTCACCTAGGAAAGAATGGCTAGCGTGAAGATATCAAGCATGGGCCAGCAAGATAGTTCAGCAAACTAAAAGGCCTGCTTAGGCAAATACAGGCAATTGCGGCGATCGTGGTTGGATCCCAGGCCCCAAATAGGGTGCCAGCCCCACCCCCACTGCAGGCTGAGCCAGCCAGAATCCAGGATAATGGCTTTTGCCTGTAATAGTAGTGCTGGGAAGGCTGAAAGCAGAAGGATCACCACGAGTGCTGAGTAGTGAGACCCTGCAACAACCAAATACATAATTTTTAAAAATTTTTTTGAAAAAGAAATTAACCAATAATAAATGATGATGGGGCTGTAGGGGAAAAACAAACTTTTATACACTGCTAGTGAGGGTGCAGACTGTTGCAACAACTGTGGAAATCAGTGCAGACATTCCTCAATAAAATAGTATTGAGGTCTTGTTTGACTCAGCTGTCAATTTCTTTGTGTCTTGATAGAAGATTTAAAAACATCATACCACAGCTATATATGTGCACCCATGTTTATACCAGCAGAACTGGTAATAACTAATCTTGGAAACAGCCCAAATGTCCATCAGCTGAGAAATGGATTAATAAATATAGCCTTTTCTCACATTGGAGTACTACTCAATCATAAAGAAGGATAAACAGAAGACTTTCATATGTAAATGGATGCAACTAGAGACCATACTCACAAGTGAAATAAACCAGACTCACATGTGTAATCATCACATGGTCTCCCTAGTGTGAAAAGTTGAAAGAGTAAATAAGACCCAAATTGTATAATATTGTAAAATGGGAAGAAACTTCACATTCTCTTTAAAATATATAAAAAAATGAATCTCTAAATTCTTGAAAGTCCTGAGTTTGAGTATGATTACCTCATTTTGTGTGACAGATGCCACTTATAATTGCTTATATGGCTTTAATCTTTTCCTTTGACTCATATAATTATGCAAGATGCTTTATTTTCTTTCCAGAGTGATCTTTATTTTTGGGCATAATAGCACTTTAGATTTGGCACCTGGAGTAGGTCAAGTAGTCAATGATGACTCCAATATGATGATGTACTAATAAACTTGTTATTAGCAGGGAACTTGAATGCAATATTAAAATTGTGTGGGGAGAGTGTAAGGAAGGATTATCATTTTGATTAGGGATACCTCCCTGTCACTAACTTACTAACACTGGAGAAAACTGTGCCAGAAAAATAATCTCTTTAAAATTGCTTTCTGATATTAACTCTTAATACTACTGAAAACTCATTAATTCTATACTCACTTCATTTTACTACTGGGTAAAAATGTGATTTTTTTTTTATTACAGATCAGAGATCTTATAAAATAAGGCTTGAAGTTAAGTAATTTATTTTTGCGTCTATTCCATAAACAGCATATCTTTGGTCCCTGATAAAGTTTCCTACTCTTGCTCCCCAGTGGTACTAAAGGAATCAAATTATAGTCTGGATTTTCATTTGTTTTACTTACAGTCCCTTTAAAGAGCTTCTTACTTCTATTAAGTCATGAAAATTGTGCCCTACACATCCTTCATTTTTCTACTTTCATATCCATATGTACTATCCATCTGAAGTTGATTTTTGGTCAGTGTAGAGGTAGAGGGTTAAGATTCTTTTTCCCTTTTCAGATATTTAAATATCTCAAGAACATTTACTGAAAATATCACAATCTCTCCCATTGCATTAGAGAGTCAATTTCCTGTGTATTGGTGGGTCTATTTTTGGATTCTGTTTTATTCAACTGACCTAATTGTTTTTCCTTACACTAATAGCATACAGATTTAATTATTTGAACTTTATATCAAGTCTTCATATCTGACAATGTCCTCTAACTCTACACTTCTTCATGATTTTTGTTGTTATTCCAGACCTCTGGATTTCCACAGATATTTTAGAATCAGTTTGTACATTTCTATGATGACTGAGACTGCATAAACTCTGTAGAACAGTTTGGAAAGAAATGGTAATTTTGTAGTATCATCTTCCCACTATGAACATATCTCAATAACAAAATTAGAGGTTTAAAAGATCTGAAGTGATTCTTGCTTCTTCCCAAATCAGGCATTTGGTCAAGCGTCAATATATCCTGCAAAAAATTCTATAGAGAAAGACAATGTGGACTTCAGTACCACTCTTCATTCTTTTTGTTTTCTCTCAATTTTCCCAAAATGGCCCAGAAACTTCTTTATTCTTTGGTGTTTCTGAGTATCTTCATTTTCCCCAAACTCCACATGATTTACCTCCCATCAGCCATCATGCATTACACAGTAACATAAAGCAGAGATGTGATGAGCTGCTCATATAGAAAACATTACTGATGATGGGGGTACAATACTGCATCAGGAGATATTTTAGATGAGTTTATTAGTAACTATGATCACAATACTGCTGCATAATGAAAATCTATAGAATTATCAACACATACAACAAGCACTAAGATGATGAGTCTAAAGATCAGCTAGTGTGTGGGTGAGCTACAAGGACAAAAGTAAGAAAGCTGTGCTCTGTGTTTTTCCCACTGTCCTTCCAAGGATAGGGAGTTATTCAGAAGCAAGTTCTTCATGCAGAGGAACAAGTCAAAAAGCTATTGATACTCTTTTGAAACCACCTGTCTCCTGATTCTGCCCAGTGCAAGTAAATAGACAAACCCAGAATCAAGGAATGGGAAAGCATACTCTGTTTCACAAAGTAGGGAGAAGTGAGTGATAAATGTTAACAAAAACTCTGATATACTACATTTAGGAAATCTTACAGGACCATATACCTTGTGAACTTGCTAACTGACAATATATAATCTACTTGTGTTTTAACGTGATGACAGATATTAACAGGTTTATGTTATACTAAACATTCCTTCGTTTCATATGCTTCCAGTTAACATTTCACCAGTGGCATCTTTTTGTCCTTCCTTATTACACGTGTACCCACTCACAAGTCACAACTAGCTAGTCTTCAATCCTTTCAAGATTCAGCAAATTTTTATTCCTCTTGAAAGGTTCTCTAATGGTTTCCACTTAGGGAGATTTTAAAAATGTCTGCCCCCTGGTCATCAATGGCATCCACACTGTGCATTGATTCGTTAAACCCATAAAATGTTGCACTGAGAGTGGAATTTGTTTGTTTGTCATATAAATCGTTTTGTTTTTTTTTTTTTTTTTTTGAGCAGAATATATTTATTGGGGAAAAGAAAGCTCCTGTCCGTGAAAAGGATAGAAGGGGGAACCGGAGTTGGTGGTCACAAGGAAGCTGTCTCTTCCAGGGACTTTTATAGTGTAAAACCATGTGGTGAGGTGGGTCTAAGGTTGTAGAGAACATAGGACTTGTTTAGGTGAGCATGAGGTGGGAGAAAACTATAGACAACCGATGAGATTACTGATAGGTTTTAGAGGCAGTAATGATGACAGTGGTGGCAGCCCGAGCAGAGAAGCTAAAATAGGGGGAGGAGGAACCCTTATTAACTCCAAACAAACAGAGAGAATATAGGGCACAGAAGTGGGCGGATCCTCTGACCTGAGAGAGGGAGCCTGAGACTTTATGGACTCTTGCTAGGGGCATAGTTTGAGGGGCAGGTTTAGTGACATACAAGGAGATGACTAAAACCTTCCCTGAGGTGACAGGAAAGGTGAAAGTAAACTTTACCCTGGGCTCAGTTGGAGAAAAAGGGGGGACGCTGTCTCTGGGAAGATAAGCTGTTGTTTTAAGAGCTTCGGCCATATTAGATAACTACGATAATTATTCAGCAATTCGTACTAGGGCCATAACCTATCATTCCCATCTTTTTGTTGTTATAACAGTGGTGACATATCTCTTAGAGTGCTTCCTGCTGAACTGGGGCATCATCTTGGGGGTGAGGGGAGTTGTGAGGATGACAGGAGATGGGCCGATCCTCTCTGTGTGTTTAGAGTTAATAAAGATTTCCCCTCCCCTTATATGTGCTTTTCTGCTGTGCTGCTGCCACTGATGCTGCCTTTAAAAACTATCAGTTACAAGCATCATTGTTCAGGTAAAATTGATTAAATCCTTTATCAAATGAGGAAACAAGTCATGTAGCAAGGGGGCATGAAAACCAGACAGGGTCTCTTCCTGTTAGGGGTTGGGATAGTGACTCATTTGGGTTTTCAAGGTGATTGATAGCTATTTAAGATATCAATCCCTGATGGCCATCCCTAGGGAAGTATGTAGCTGTATTTGTTTCCTCTTTTGTCTTGAGATCTGGCCCATAGGGAAGTGCCCATCTCTTCCAAGTTGCAAAGTCGTCTTACCTTCCATATTGTCTCCTTGAGGGCCTGGCCCTGTGTGACTGCCTATGATATTTCTATCTAATTCAGCTGCCTACAACATTCTCCCCTCTGAAGATAATACCCAATGGCCATGGAAGATAAAGGGATTAAACCTCACATTTAAGAGATCTCTGCTAATGGACCTACAAAAAAATTCTGACTAGTCTTTTTATAATTGCAAAGTTGAAAACGTTATTACATCCCAGATCCTTCTGCTAATGTTTCAATAACAGTCCAAAATACAAGATATCAAATCAATAGTATATGAAATGCTTAGGCTACCCTGGACCCTATCTTTATCATCATTATGGATGTCATTACTGTCTCCTTGGTGAAAATCATTTTTGACTGTATTCATAATTATCCTGCTGATGTTAACATTTGGCCCATGCTTGTTTAATAGTTTCTTTGTCTTTTTTCCCCCTCTAGATTTAAAGCTATTTCACCTACCCAAGATAAAAATGTCTGGTGTCTATTGAGGACCTTTAGACATAACCTCTGGAGAGTATCTCTGACTGCCACTCAACAACTACAACTCCTTCAGCCTGAAGAAGGCAGAGCAGTCATCTTCCATGGCATCATATAAAGATTTAACACATCTGCTCCCTTAGCTGCCTTGCCTACTCAATAAACTGTGGGCTGTAGGGTAGGGTTAATCTTTATCCTTTATCTCTGTAGCTCTGATATTTATTGCTTTTTTTGTATTATGGCCAGCCCAGCCTGCTCTGAGAGTGGGGTTGGCGCAGGATATGGTTTTGAGGATTGAACCGTGGTCCCTGCATTACCTAAGCTTTCCTAAGCAGGCGCTTTAGACCGCTGAACCATCTGGCCAGCCCTATTTATCACTTTGTGAGTGTTAACTCATGTTAAATGACTAATTGAGTGAATGATTCTTTTGCACATGTAGTGAGCATATAGTCTCAGGATACATCTTATGCCTCCTAGAAATAAGCAACAAAAATGAGTCAGATTGTTTATTGAATTTTATGTCCTTCATCTATTTTAGGTACTTTAGGTATGCCTCAGCTGAACTCTGGTTAAGCAATTCTCTTACTTAGATAAAATAAATGGAAAATTTTTCAGAGGATAAAATTACTTAAATTGGAAGCATTTTGATTTTTTTTTAAAATTGGCTTCCTGGTAAAACCGCTTTACTTGATTTCAGTAAGAGATTAGGTATTACTACACCTATTACATTTTATACCACTTTAGTTAATTTGAAGTTACCTATAGAAAGTAATACAAAAATTAGGACAAATTTTGACTGCCCCTGGACAGAAAGTGCTCATGTTTGAACTCTCTTCCAGAAGCTCAGTAGCAGACACACATGTCCTGTTCCAACAGGCATTTTCCTGGCCTTACATGAGGTTCTACTTCTTTCCCTCTTCTTGAAAGGTCAGTCACCTCCTTCATAACACAGCCCAAAGACAATTTACTTTCAGTTCACTCATTAACAAAACAGAAGTGGACTTTCCTGGAACTAAAAGGACCTAGGATGTTTTCCTGACAGTTTGGGATGTTTTAAATGCTAATTTGCATTGCTTTGAGTGAGTAGCAAAGTTACTGGGCGGGAGGCAGAATTAAATATTCTCAGTTACATGTGTTACCTTGCTGTGAATCTACAACAACAAAATTTCTTTTAAAAGTTTATGTAATGTACAATTTCAGTTAATCTTTGTCCTAATAATTACTTAATATTTTCTAAATAATGCATGTTCATTTGCAGAAAAAACAGAATAGTTAAATTAAAATAATATCATTTCTAATTTCAACAATATTTAAGTTGTCCATAAGCTCAACCTCCACAGAAAACTACTATTAAAATCTCTCTCTCAAGATATATATATATATATATATATATATATATATATATATATATATCCTCCATGTATAATTATTCTCCCTCACATTTATGTTTCTTACTAAATATAAAAATATTGATTATGCTTCTTTATTGGGTGTGCTTTTTAGGGAAGGGTCTACAGGGTGTTCAGGGTCTCACAACTAGATCAGAATCCTAGTGATCTGCCTGTTTACAGCCTCCCAAGAGCTGGGATCACAGGTGCGTACCACCATACCCAGTCTAAATTGCTACCTCAGGGTGTCCTGGAAGGAGGGGTTGCATGGCAGGCAGGCCTGGGGATCGAAACTCCAGCACCTGTGCCTGCTTGGAGGCACTTTAATCTGCTGAGCAATTTGGCCAGCCCTGTTTGTGTTTCCTAGCCTAACTTTTTTAGGACTGCCTTTATAGCTCAATGGAAAAGGTTGTGAGTTTGATTCCTAGTAACAAAAAGCAAAATGCAAACCTGGTATTTTTACTTAATAATATATACTCAACACTGATATTTCCCTAGTTAATTATTTTACACAATATTTTAATTGCTGAATTATATTTTATCATGCAATGCATGACACTTTAATCCTCTTTGTTGCATATTTAAGTTGCTTCCAATTTCTTTCCTCATAAGCATAATATTAGCAAATGTCCATGTAGCCGAAGGTTTTCAATGATGTATAATTCTCTCCTCACACACACCCCTTAGGATAAATTCCTTGAGATGGATTAGCTAGATCAAAATATGTACAAAATATATTTTAAGTCTTTTCATGTACATTGTCAAATTGCCTTTGTTGAATTTATTGTGAATATTAAAAATATATTGTTTTTCTCTTACAAACTGTGCATCTCATGATCTTATTTTTCCTTTTGTTCATTTCCTATGTCCTCTGGGAACCTTGAAAAACATGGAATTTTATGAGCTGTGCTAGTGCTGTATGTTCAACTGTGAAGCAGAGCAGAATCCATGTCAGACAAACACTGGCATCTACGTTGCCCTGGTTCATCTTTACAGAGAGCCCCTTAAGACTTCATTGTAGTCCCTTGGGAAATAACCAGCCCAACATTTCAAATCTCAAGTCAAATGTCATGACAGGTATCGAAAAAGGTCCTACTGTTGGCATTTCATTTTTGATAAGTTTGGTTAAGGTATCTGCCAATAACAAACTTCTTGTCTATTCCTGACAATTGCCTTTTTCACTGACAGCATTTCACAAGTGGTAAAATTCTCATAATACTACATAGATACTGCAAAAATATCACTGCAAAGATAGAGATATAGAGTGATTACTTCAAATTTGAAAAGGAATATTAGTACATTATTCCAGTGGCCATTTCTCCCATTATTGTTTCTCACAGTGTATAGGCAGTCAGGAAATGTTTGCCGGAAATTGTATGAATAAGTGATTGACATTTTTCTGATTGTTGATATATAGTAGAATATATAGTAGAATATATATGTGTATATATATATATATATATATATATATATATATATATACTATGTTAGATGTTAAGCACAGCCATTTCATAGCTACATTATTTTCAGTCTCACTGAATTCTTCAAGAAGACAGGAGTAGAATTAGAACTGGGAATCATAAAGGATAAGATCAATCATTATTATAAATATCACAGTTCTGTCCATTATTTGTGAATAAATTGAATGGAATTGCACAGCTAACTTGCCCTTAACCACTCAGCTTAAAAGTTTAACCACAAGGCATAAGAAGTAAAGCTAGATTAGTATGCTGAGATGTAAAAGGCCTAAATCAGCAGCTTCTGACATTGTCAGTTCTACCAATAACCCACTATTATTATGGAATATTGTTCTATGTATACAACTACTTTCTCTTAGTTCAATGAGAAGAAAATTTTATAGCAATAATGATTAGAAAAATTAGCATGTCTGCATCCTGTACTCTCAATAACTACTACAAGGACAACAATATGCATTGTATTAAGTATTGGGGATGTACTACTAGTGTGTTTTGAAACTGTCTCATTGTTATTTCTTATTAAAACTAATAAAAAATTAAATTTGACCAGTGAAAAAAACAAAGTTTGAATAATAATAATAATAACAATAAAAGTTGTGGAATATTGAGTGTTTTTTTAAGAGTTCAAACTAGCAACAAATATCATGCAGTAGACTATCCCACTGTGAGGATCAGAAATCTATTGGAACATTTTCTGATGTATCACTCTTCTTCCCTCTCTTCCTTTTTTCCTCCTTCAGAGATCTGTAGGGAGCAGTATTTTAAGAAAACAATGTATATTATCTATTGCTACGTAGCAAATTACCTTCAAATTTAGTTACTTCAAACAGTGTGCACTCCTTATCTCATATTTTCAAAGGATTGAAAGTCCGCATGTGGCTGCGCTAAGTCCCTTGTGTGAGAGTCTCCAGTATGTTCACTGTGATTTCATAGTATGACATATAAGGGTCATATTATTAATTTATTCATGATGCTGTTGGATAATGGCTTCAGCTCCTCATTAGTTTTTTGTCAGAGTTCTCTCTCAGTTCCTCACCATTTAGCGTTTTCATCGGGAATCACACGATATATAACCTGGCTTCATCAGTGTGAACACATAAAAAGAGATTATAGATTGGATGGAAAAAATACACATTGTTCTTAAATAGCCATCCATTTTCTGTACTAAGTTTTTAGAACAAATTATTATAGTGATCCCGATCACATTCAAAGTGAATAAATTATACATGAATGTGAACATAAGTATCTTGGACATCTACATGCCACAAAAACCTTGAAGGACGGTGGGGTTTAACTTTATACCTGCATACTTACCAGTACCACTCTCTTCTTCGCTCTCTATTCATTTTCCCCATCCTCCACTTCTCCCTAAATACCTACCATTTCATGGGCAGTATTTATAGCCTAGATTTGTTTTCTAAATATTTACTCCTCAAAACTGACTATTGATTCCTCTAAACATCTCATCTTTTGTATGTAACACCTTCAACATGATATTATGGCATCATTACCAACAATAGCAGCAGAAACAAAAAGTTTTATTGAGAAGTAGCTCTATGCATGTTATATGCAAGGACTACAAAGATACTACATTTACTCATCCATTTTTAAAAATTTAGTATTTATCAAGTGTCTTCCACTTACTGTCTGCAAAACTTTTCAAAAATATAAAGATGAATACAAATGTTTCACTAAAGTGCCTGTTTCAGTAGTTATTAAAAGAGGTCCAGTGCCAATGCTCAAGGAGATGCTAAACTTAACTTAGCAAGGAGGAAGTATTATGACTTGTATCTAATGTCCTCCCACCCAAAGCCTCACGTACTTTAGGTGGTGAAATGGTTGGGCCTAGCATTCATTACACTGGGAATTCAAAAGTGTGTGGTACTAAGTTAGTCCACTGATTGGAATTAGCATAATTCTGGGTAGGCTTGAATGGATTAGCCCCACTCTGGACGTGGGTAGTATCACTCAAAAGGCACATAGCCTGGATGGGATAAAAGAGTAAGGCAGACTCACTACATGGTGTTTCCTGTCCACCATACCATGGACTGTTTCTCGTCTGCCATTGCTGTTTACCATACTACCCTGCCTTGGAGCCAACCCACTGTGTACTGAAACTTCTACATACTGTGAGCTGAACCAAACCTCTTCTCCTTTAACTTTGGGTGTTGTATATTTTGTTTCAACAATGACAAAAATAACTAAGACAGGAACTGATGCCCAATTTGGCTTTAGTATATAACTCCTTTCCCCAACAGCTTTCCATATTTGTGGAGCTGGGCTTACCTCCAGAAGCTTGTTTGAAGCTTGAGAATAAACCTACACTGTCAAAAACACAAGTCAGTGCACCCAGTGGTTTTCAAAGTGTGGTACTAGGCAACAAGTATCAGCATCACTTGGAAAAAAAATGTGAAAGTTGCATGTTCTCAAGCCCTATCCCATACCCACAACATAAAAATGTCTAAGAGTGGTAACAAGAGATCTACTTTGAGAGACCTTCTAAGTTATTCCATTTGAGAACCACTGGCCCAGAAGATGCATCAGCCTAATTCTTCAGTGTACAGGTTTTACCCTCAGTCTTGGAGACTGCCTGGATACAAATTTCGAAGTGTGTTTGGCTCCACAATTCCTTAAAATTCTGATATGAAAATTATCATTTGTTCCCTGTTTTTCAAGCTCCCTGTTGCTTCTCCATCCATTGCATTTTCTGTGTGTTATTTATCTTTTTGTGCCCATGAATAGGTACTATCCTTGGTTCTTAAATCACTGCTAAATAAAATTCAAGAAGCTAGCCATATGAAAATAGACAGATACAATATAACCAAAGCATGGACAGAATGACTGATAGGAGTCTTAGTAATAATCAAGGTAGAAATAAATGTTGACAGAATCCAGGGGAGGAATAATTCTTTTCACATCTGGGAAAATTACACAATGTTGTAGAAGACATAACATTTAATCTGAGTTTTGGAGGATGAGAAACATTACTAAGAAGTGTCAGGGGAGGGGGTAGTGTTTTGACATGTACCTGAAGTGATATCAGAAGTTTGTGCTTAATAGTAAAATTCTGCAGAAATAATAGTTTTTCCCAATTTGAAGGATTATATTTTGTGACATTATTTTTTTTCTAATTTACCCTAGTCCTTCTTTAAAAAGTCCTTTGTCAAAGTTTTACTCTTTTTCATTTCATAAATATTGTCGAGTTCCTAGGTGCTAAAGATGCCTTAAGTGTTAATAGCCTGGATAAGATCATATGAAAGCTATTTCACTATGGCCTTTATCCAGTAAGTCATCATACCAGGTTTACAGCCTCATGGATCTGCATGATGGGATGACGGATTTTCTAGGAAAAGAGGAGGGTGGGGTGTTAACAAAAGTTTTTCACTTCAAAATAAGGGGAAAAACCCAGAGGAAATAAATGAGCATTAGTGATTCTACTTTAGTGATTTAAAGTGTCATGATGTATTAGTTATTTCCAAGTGAGTAAAGCTGACTCCTAGGGACATTTAACAATGTTTGAAAACAATTTTAGCTGTCACAACATTAGGGGGATAAGAGGGCAATGGATGCAATGTGCTAAAAACATGAGTAGATTATAATGGAGTAGGCACTCAAGAAAACAGGCCATTTCTTACCAAACTAAACTTGCAATCTGTAGTGGCTGATACATTGTGTCAACTCGAGAAGTTTAGAAGTTTAATGCAGAGAGCCAGGGTTCTGACTTTGTAAACATCCTCATCTTGTGCAAGATGAGGTCATGGACATTGTGTAGTTCTACATCCCCTCATTAGGGTATGGAGGGACCACCCTAGGCTGTGGAGGGTCCTCCCTAGAGTGACTCAGCACTTAAAAGATATATAACAAAGAAGGATGGTTGGTGCCATTTCCTCAGAAGAGTTCTGGTCTTTGCACTCAGCACAGAAGGAAGGGAGAGAAGCTCGCAAGAAGCCACAGCTGTGTCTGCTCCCTTTGCTTTGCTGTTTTCCACCACCATGAACTTCTGCCCTCTGCAACATGCTACTCTGTCTTAGAGCCGCCTGAGTATGAACTGAAACCTCTGCTGACTAAAGTGCCTGCTTCGGCAGAGCTCAGTGGCCAGGGATCAATCTCCACTGTGACGTGATGGCCCCATGTCCAGGGCACGCTGAGAGGGTGATTCAGACTGGGAGTGGTGGCACGCACCTATAATCTCAGCACTTTGGAAGACTGAGAACAGGAGAATCACTAGGAGTCTGATCTACATAGCAAGACGCTGTAGACCATGTAGATCCAGTATCACCTGTCCTAAACGCATAAAAAAAAAGAAAGAAACCTCCACTACCTGTGAACCGAATAAACTTTTCCTTCCCTAATTTTGGGTGCTGGGTATTTTGTCCCAGCAATGAGTGAAAAGTAACTGAGACACAATCATATGATACAGAAATTGTATTCTTGAGGATTTATGCAAAAGAAATGTTAATTTTTGTTCCTTCAAAGAATCTGTTTATAAATATTGAAACCATATTTATTCATAATAACCCCAAACTGGAAACAACACACATGTTCTGCAAGGGGAGGGGTGCATGATTAAGCAAAGTATAGTTCAATTGGACCATTCAATATTATGCAGCAATACAAAGAATAGATTACCGGCACACATAATGACTTAAATGAATCTCCTGAGAATTGTCCTGAATGAGAAGTTGAATCCCAAAAGTTCACATATTGTATAACTTCATTTATTAACAATCTTGATATGACAAAATCATAGCAAG
The DNA here is from genome assembly GCA_004027915.1 of Capromys pilorides. Classification (NCBI taxonomy): domain Eukaryota; kingdom Metazoa; phylum Chordata; class Mammalia; order Rodentia; family Capromyidae; genus Capromys; species Capromys pilorides. The sequence continues at coordinate 15,012 of PVKN010018733.1, forward strand.
GGAGATCAGATTAATGATCAAACACACAGTGAATGCTGCTACTGAATACCATCCAGTGGAAAGGTAGACCCATAAAAACATTATGTTGTGATTGAGAAATACAGTGATACTTTAGTTTATGGACTCAATTCATTCCATGATTTTGAGGAAGATGGTCTTGGTTGTGATACTCACCTAACGTGGAGTTCCAAAATGGGAACAAAATTTGTTGAACACTTCTATTTGCAAATTTAATTATTTGTGAACAGAGGAAAATTACAAACAAAGGTATCAGTGTACTCCATTGTAATAGTCCATATCAGATTTTCTGTAACTATACATCCATAGGCAGTTTACAAAATTCAGCTATTGTAAATTGAGCTGCTATAAATATAGGTATGCACTTATCATTGCAATATAATGGCTTTAATTCTTTCTAGAAGACACACAGAAGTTGTATAGCTGGGTTAAATGCAATTTCTCTTTTTAGTGGATTCTCCATACTGGTTTCTGTAATGGTTGAAACTATAATGTTTAATAAAATAAATCAGACACAAAAGGATAAGTATCACAACGTTTCTTATCTATCAGAAGCCCATAACGTAAATATTTTAAAGAGCAAACTAAAAGAGAGATGGTAGTAAAAAGGGGATAGCTTGTAGGATATGGGTTGTGGATCCCACCAAAGGGGAGAGGGGAGGCTAGTGGTGAAGGGAGGTAAGGATCACCAATATGCAATATGTCTATATGCTAAGTCCTTCAAATGAATGTGTATCACAAACATATATTAATCAATTTAAACATTGTAGTGTACCTTTATCTGTCTTATTTACTGGGAATGGCACTCTATGACTCCTGGCCTTCCTCAATGTCAAAAGTACCGTGACAGGTAAATGTTTTGAGTCAATTCAAAGAACGTTGAGGTACTTACACACAGCAACTAAAGACACTCACAAAAAAAGGATTTCCAGAAGTGCTTTAGAAAGTTGCAAGAAAGATAGGTGAGCTCAAAAAGAAAGGAAAGAAAAGTGAATTCCAAGGCAGAGTACACTCAGAGGGATTAATGGCAATGTGTCTTGTATTGCAATATTTTTTTAAAAAACTAGCAATCACCATATGTTTTGATGACACTGTATATCTTTGTTCCTTTTGTTTAGAGTGAACAGTGATTTGTGATCCCTATTGCAATGGTACTACTACCTTTGCTTCTAAATTTGCCACATCAGACATCTAGTACTAATGAGAATTCAGAGAACAGTTAATCAAAGTTATGAAACTTGCTTTGTAAAATGAAAGATATTGCTATTTCTAAAACTATGGAAGTTAGAAAGCAATAAGAAAGGATAAGGTTAGGCCTTTCAAGTCTCTTCTGTTTGATTTGTTTGACACATAGAAGATAATTATAGTCTACATGTCAAGACAAGAGAAAGCCAAATTGTCATCATGATTTTAGAGAAACATCCAGACAATTCCATAGGACAGTGATATTATGCGCCCATGAAAGTGAAAGAATTTATTTTTAGTTAATAATCCATGTGATAATTTAAGGAATTATCTGGCATTTTTTGCAGAAAAAGTGGAGTAAGTTTTAAAAAGTCTATTTATTTGACCAAAGAGATATTAGTTTTCAACAATGATTTTAATAACTGAATGAGTGTTTCTTATTCTCCAAGATGTTGAGAAATAGTGTGATAGAAGGAGTAATGGACATGATCAT
>PVKN010018734.1:0-16717 GCA_004027915.1 Capromys pilorides
TTCCTGAGGCTGGAGTCCAGTTGGGTCCTGACCTCTAAGTTGTGTCATCTGATGAAACCTGGCAGTACTCTCTTTCCAGTTACGTCACTTGCTGTCCCTCAGCTATCACTCTGTAGTATGGAAATGGAGTATGCTGCCATGTGAGCAAGGACATCCTTGTTGTTCACCCCAACATGGGCCAGTTTACAGGCCTTGACCTGTCCCTGCGAGAAGCAGAGACTGAGGTGGCTTGAGGCCTTGTCATTGCGCCCATGTCCTTCCTATGCCCTGCCCAACAGATGGCAGGTCATAATGCTGAGTCCTGCGAGGCCTAGGGATGCTCCGGCGCTGCAGTCTGCGTATCCGACCGCTGTGGAGTTGCGTTGATTGGTGGTTTAGTTGATCGCGTCTGAAGGTGTCAGTTGCTTAGTTCCCTTCTTGGTCAAAGTCCCAGGTTGGATTCTGGGACATCAGGGCAGAGATCTTCCTGAGGTGCCTTGGCGCATGAGGCAGTAGAGAGGGGGCATTCGGCAGTTATGCACAGGACCCTCTGCTTTGCCTTACTGAAGTCACCCATAGGTGACCTGCCAGAACAAATGGGCACCGCTAGTGCTTTTTCCTAAGGAAGGACTGGGCTTCTGAGTCTTCTAATCAAGGTTGCTCCACCTGGGGAAAGCAGAGTCTGGATTAGGATTCATCTCTTCCTGAAGTGTGTTTCTTCTTGCAGCTGGAATCTTTAAGAACATGTGGCTTGACTATTGTGTAGTTAGAAAAGCATGTATGTCAGTCCAAACGGGGAGCATCGTTTGTTCATGTTCCCATTGATATTCACCAGCACCACGTGTTCGTTGAGTAGAAAAGGCAGCATAAAGTTGGTAGCCTTATGCAAATATTCACTTCTTTCCAGATCTGCTTCTGAGTCAGAACTGCATGTGAGGCCTCTATCAGAAACCCCTGGACGACCAAATATGAACTATGCAGATAGCTGGGTTTTGGAGGCCCTGGAAATAAATTCAGGAATGAATCAGAATAGGTCATCTGTTGCTGTTCTGATTTGGAAATTTGGAAACATGATAGATGCTAAGTTTACAATGGCTTGAGTAAAAAAGTAGATGAGAGATAACAGTGGAATCCAGGGTGACCTGGGTCATGCTTATTGGTGGCAAAGGGCCAGGCGATAGCTCAGGAGAATAAGCACCTGCCTGCCAAGCACAGGGTCCTGAGTTCAATCCCTGGTACTGCAAAAAAAAAAAAAAAGTTGCCAGTATTATTGATGGCAAAACAAGTCAGCCAGGTCCTTGATGGTGAGTTGCAGGAACTTTTTGGATAAAGTTGTAAGTAGAACCAAAGGAGAAAAGTACTGAGAATTGCTGGCAGTAGGCAATAGCTGTTTTTCTCCTCCCCTTGCCCTTTGTATATGTCTGAAGATGTCTATGATTAAAAATAAACTGTCTACGAGGCATGTATATTCACTGATTTTCCTGTTGCTGGACACTACCCAAAATGCATATTTTAAAGGAGGAGAGGTTTAACGTAGCTTCTGTTGTACAGGGATTCAGTCTATTGTTGGCTTGCTCCAAGGCGAAAACTTTGTGGCACCAAAGTAGAAATTCCTAGTTCCTGGTAGCTGGGCGGCAATGCCAGAGTGGAAAGGTGAGGGACCAGACACTGGCCCCAAGGCCACTGCTCCAGGAGCCCACCAATACACCCAGAAGTGTCCCTACTCACCCCTAGACAGATCTCAAAGCCAGTCAGGTGACATTCCTACACCCTAAGCAGCACAGCGGGAAGTTCCTGCTTGTACTTGGGAATATGTTTAATTCTGGGCAAGCAGATGGCAAGGATTTAGACGTGGCTTTGGGCAGATGGGCAGGGCTATGAGGGTGTGGGAGCTGCTGTGCAGGGTGACACCCATGTTCCATTTTGCTTGTAGTTAACGGTTCGCCTGCCACCATCACCATAGAGACCTGTGAGGATCCCAGTGACTGGACAACAGCTATTGGAGGTACAGACTTTTGGATTTCTCTTGAGTGCAGATAGCTGTGGCCTGGGTTGGGCTCAGTTGCTATGGTCCTGGGGACTCTGATGTGGATCTCAGTCACCAACCTGTTAGACTTGCAGGCTAAGCATGTGTGCCAAGTGTCCTGACCTCCCTGGGCAGTGTCCTTGCTGTCCTGTGCTCTTCCTCACTGAGGGAACTCCAGCAGCAATACTCTTCCTGCCCACCCAGCCCTCTCCTTCCTCACAGATGACACATTTGCTTTCTGGCGGGGACTGAAAGATGCTGGCCTGCTGGATGAGGTCATACAGGAGTTCCAGCAGGAGCTGGAGGAGACCATGAAAGGTCTACAGCAGCGAGTGCAGGATCCACCCCTGCAGCTCCGAGGTGAGGGATCCTGCATCTCCCGCTCGCCAGCTCCTGCCAGGCCCTGCCGTGTGCCTGGGGTGGAGGCCCAGCCTAGATGTGGGACCTGGCTGTGCTGGTCCTAGGAGGGTGACTTGGCACATACCCTGAGCTGGTGGAGCTGGGCTCCTCCTGTTGGCCAGATCCCCAAGGAACCTACCCAGCCTGGGGTCTTGTCCCTCTGGGAGGGAGCCTGGGTTCTCATTCAGTGTTTGCATTGCTCCTTTAAGATGCCGTCCTCCTCAACAACATTGTACAGAATTTTGGCATGCTGGACCTGGTGAAAAAGGTGTTGGCCAGCCACAAGTGCCAGATGGACCGCTCGCGGGAGCAGTACGCCCGGGACCTAGCAGGTGTGCTGGGGTTCATGGCATCTGTGTGCTCGTCTTTTTGGCCATCTCCACCGAGGTGGGGAGTGAAAGGAACCAGCCACCATGTTCTGAAAAGTCAATAAAACTCAAACACCCATGGCTGGATTTCACCAGGGCAGAATATATAAGTTGTTATTTTCACTGACCTTTCTGTGGTGGCAAGAAATCCTTAGGAGAAATGACAGAGAAGTGAAAAGGGTCACCCTTGACATACCTGGAGCTCGGCCTGCTCCTGAGGCGCTGCGCATTTGTGCTGGCTCTCCGAGAGGTTGGTACTTGCCTGTGCTTGCTGTGTGTACACCTAATGTGCACCATGTGTGCAGGTGAATAGGCGCATCTCCTAGCTGTTTGGTGCCAAAGCAGCTGTCTGTACAGAGATTAGAGCTGGTACATGGCAGAGCAGATGAGGAAGGTCTAGCATTGCTCGTCCATCTGTGACATGGCAGCCCTGGCTCCTCCAGGGGCCATCCAAGGGCCCGCACCACTGACCTCTCCCTTGGCAGGTGTCTGGTTATTTTGTTGTTTTGCTGCCCAGGGATGGTTCACGTCTGCTCCTTTCCCCAACCCTGTGGGGGTGCTACCTGTTCTGATCCCCCACAGTGACACTGTGTGTGTCTCCTACAGCCCTGGAGCAGCAGTGTGATGAGCACCGCCGCCGTGCCAAGGAACTGAAACACAAGTCCCAGCACCTCAGCAACGTGCTTATGACGCTGACCCCTGTCTCTCTGCCGCCCCCCATGAAGCGGCCCCGGCTGGCACGGGCCACATCTGGACCGGCCTCTATGGCCTCACAGGTGCTCACCCAGTCTGCACAGATTGCCCTCAGCCCAAGTGTGCCCGTGTCCCAACTGACCAGCGTACCGCTTGGCAAAGTGGTGTCCACACTGCCCTCAGCTGTCCTGGGCAAGAGCTCCCCTCAGGCTCCTCCTGCCAGCTCTCCAGCCTCTCCACTGCTAGGGGGCTACACGGTGCTGGCCTCCTCGGGCTCCACTTTCCCTAGCACAGTGGAGATCCATCCGGACGCATCCAGCCTCACAGTCCTGAGCACGGCAGCCATGCAGGACGGCAGCACAGTGCTGAAGGTGGTCAGCCCGCTACAGCTGCTCACCCTCCCCAGCCTGGGCCCTACCCTGCAGAATGTGGCCCAGGCATCACCAGCAGGCAGCACAATTGTGACAGTGCCCACAGTGGCTGCCCCTGGCTCTGATGAGCACACGGCCACCATTGAGGTGGCTGCCATGGCAGAGGACCATGAACAGAAGTAGCTGGTGGGGAAGGAAAGACTCCTTGGGATTGACAGGGCTGGCTGCCTCTCCTCAGGCCACTGCAGGCGGAGGCCCTGGAGCCGGCTCGGCACAGGCAGGTCTCATGGGCTGAACCAAAGAGAGCACTTGCCAGAAGAATCAAGAAGAGGGACAGAAAGATGCCAGCAACCTGAAAAATCGGTCTTCACCTTCTCAACTCCCCGCCCTTTTTCTTGGGAAATATACTTTTCCATCTGTTGCTTATTAATACTGTTTACACATTGGCCTTGAGCAGGAGCCAGGGAGCAGTGACCAGAGGCTGGGTGTAGCTCGGTGCGGGCAGCAGAGGCAGGGGTGGCAGGCACCCAACAGCCGCAGGTGCTGGTGGCTCAGTCCACCCAAGTCACAGAGGTCCTGGTGCCTGTGCCCCCATTGGGCCCATGATGGGGTCTGAGCCTGCTGAGGGGGACATAACTAACACATGTCTTGGGAAATGTACCCAAGTGTGGAAACCCATGGATCCTATGGATTTGGTTTCTTCCCACAGTTTTTTGTAGGTTTAGTGTGGTCAGCACCCTGCTCTTCTGCCTGTAGAAACATGGTTCTGGGGCTGGGGTGCCGACCCAGCAGGTGCTCAGGCGGCCAAGAGGCCCCACAGACCAGGTAAGGTCTGGGCACCATTGCACATGTGCTGCAGGTGTTTTTAAGCGAATTGCTTAGTACGCTTCTAGAAAGAGTCAGATTTATAGTGTTTTCAACCAAAACAATGCTGAGTGCCTAGGATTCCCAAGGGGAAGATGAGGCAGGCCTGGGCACTGTGCATGCACATAGCTGGGGGTGGAGTCCTGGGCTGCGACCTGCCCATGGTGAAGCTCTGGAGGACCTGTTTGGCAGTCATTGTTCATTCAGACTTGAGGAGGCTCAGATGGCTCCTTATGTGCAGCCTGCAGTCGGGAACCCCCTGTAGTTCTCAGCCCCCTAAGGCTCTTTCCCCCACCCCCACCTCCCCAGAGGTGGAGTTGAGCCTTCTGGCCATGTGGAGAGTCCCAGGGCATTGGAGGAGGTTGCCCAGGGCAGGGTGGGGCCAGCTGGAACAGGTGTGACTGGGATGCTCTGTGAAGCTCCCTGGGTGGTCTACAGATCTCGGTTTGGGCTCTTAAGGAATTAGGTTGGGGCCATCTTCTAGGCCACAGCTCCTAGGGCCAGACATTGCAGGAAGCAGGAAGCCCAGGCTGCTGCACCCTCCTGTTGGTTTTGTGTCAGCCAGAGGCCTTTCTCCAGAGGGCCTCACAGCATGAGGCGGGTTGCTGTCTCTCTTCACTGTAGGAAAGGGAAATAGCTGTCCATTTGTCCATCGATCCAGACCCGCCTCCACAGCGGCTGTGTCCAGGTTCCTCCCCTCCCAGCCCCACATGAAGCTACTGAGATCTGTTTCTGTTTCAGTTTCTGTTTCCCTTCTGTTGCGTCATTGTTTGCTGCTGTTGTGAGTCAGCTGGTCTCAGCACTGTGTTTACCTGTTTGTGTCCCCTTTCCTTTCCTAAGCTTATTTTTATTCAATTGTGTAACCCTGGGGGCATCAGAAGGGGCCAGCAGGTGTGGGTAACTGCCAGACCCCTTCAGAGACGGTGTCACTGCCGAAACACCTGTTGCCCTGGAGCCAGAGACCTTCCAGGGAGTGTCCACAGTGCTTCCTTCACTTGGGCTGTGGGTCAGTTTCTGTTCTCTGTAAGGGCTGGGCTGGGACCTTCTTAGTACCGCCCCTAGTCCATGCAGGTACCAAAACATAAGGTTAATTTTAGAGCCATATAAAAATAAGCCCCAGACTAGCTTCAAAATTAATTTCCATCCCCCTTCCCACTGCCCCCCAGGCTGCCCCCAGACATCTGCTGCTAGTCCATCCTCCAAGGTTGCTTCTGACACTTGGGGAAGGAGCTGGGAGTAAGGAGGGCAGAACTGTCCTGGTGGTGGGAGCGGGGCAGTGCCCATCTGGCTCTCCCCTGCCTCCCACAGTCCTGCTGGCTCCTCAGGGTTGCTGGGTTTCTGTGCCCCAGTCCTACCTTTGTGGCCTCTCAGCCACTTGCCAACACCGGTGTTCATGCTGCCTTCAGTTTGGTTTTCTGAGGAGATAAGACTGATTTGGTTTTGCAGAAAGGCAAGATCTTCTTTCAGTGCCTGCCTGGAGGCACCCTTGGGAAGGGCAGTGTTTGAGTTCCACTTTGTATGTTGTTTTGCAAATATCTGCTTGGTACTTTGATTTAAAATAAAAGCATTTTTCATACTTTCTGCATCTGTTTCATAATGAAAGGCTGTAGAGAGAACTAAATGAAATGTAAAAACAAACAGTGGGGTGGTACGTGCCTCAAATCCCAGCTACTTAGAGGCTGAGGCAGGAGGATCACAAGTTTGGGGTTAGCCTGGGCAGCTTAGCGAGACTCTGCCAAAAAATGAAGAAAGGGGTGCGAGTTGCACTCAGTTGTAGAATGCTTGCCTTGTGTGTGAGGCACTAGTTTGATCCTCAGTATCACTAAAAAGTGTAGAGAACTTGTTATAAACACACCTGGGAGAACACCAGCCTGTCTGATTTACACACACGTGTGCATGCACACGCGACACACACACACGTGCACACTTTGTCCTTTCAAAGCAGTGTGTCTGGGGCTTAGGACGCTTCTTACCAGTAGGCGCCCTTTGGTGTCTGCTGAGCAGAGCCCTGGCGCAGGTCACAGCCTCCATCTGGGTCTGCTGTTGCACTGCTGGTGGGCTGCGGCGGCTCCTGGACGACAGAGGTGTGTTGTGTGTAGTCCTGGAGCCTGGGCCCAGGTTCAAGGCGGACAGTGATCGGCGAGGGTCTCGAGGCTGCACTGAATTTCATGGAGGGTGAGCGTTCAGCCCACACCACTGGGCCCCTCCCTTGCCCCAAGGCTGGAGTCTCAGGGCCTCCACCAGAGGGCAGAGAGGCCATGAGCCTGCACTTTGAAGCAGTCCAGTCCTCTGCCCAGAGCGCCTGCTAGGTTCTTCTCTGGCGCAGTGCTGCGTCCTACTCTGGTGCCGTTGTCTAAGACTGCACGGGCAAGCCTCCCACATGTCCTAGGCAGTGAGCAGTGACATGCCATGTTTATCACTCTTCCCCAAACAGGGCGCTTTGTGTTCTGAAGGTCAGGACCCTGTCTCCTCTGGAGGAGCACTGTTTAGGGGCCACATGAATACCCTCCCTTCTGACTTGGTACTTTTGTGGTTTTGTTTTTTTTTTTTGCGGGACTAGGGATTGAACTCAGGCCCTTGTGCTTGCCAAACAAGCACTTATTCTACTGAGCTATTTTCCCAGCCCTGACTTGGTAGTTTTTTACACATGTGGTCTACCACAGGGTCAGCTCCTCCACTTCCTGCCCTCCTTGTAGCTTAGAAGCACCTGCAGTGCAGGCTGGTGTGTGGCATGCTGGTGACACAGATGAAGTTGGGTGCTTTGCATGCTTTAAGGCTAGGTTATTAGTTAGATATGCATCAGCAATTGGTGCAGCTTCTTGCCCTGCTTTCCTAACAAGTGTGGTTTTCAATACTGATTAGGAAGTGATACATCATGTTTTCTTTAAATATGGAGGAGTGGGGCTGGGGATATAGCTCAGCAGCATAAGTACCTGCCTGGCAAGCACAAGGTCCTGAGTTCAATCCCCAGTACCACACAAAAAAACACATACATACATACATACATACATACATACATACATACATACATACGCAGGAGTGGGCCAGCCAAAAAGCTCAGTGGATTAAAGCACATGCAAGCAGGTGCAGGGGCCAGGGCTTCAATCCCTGGGCCTGCCGTGCTGACCCTGGCCCTGGAGCGCGCTGAGACGGCAATTGAGACTGGTATGGTAGCGCGTGCCTGTAATCTCAGCTCTTAGAAGGCTGTTAACAGGCAAATCACTACGAGTCTGATCTAGTAGTGAGACCCTGAACACCGTATAAACCCTTCCCTAAAATAGGAACAAACAAACAAATAAATAAATATGGAGGAGTAGGACTGAATGGATTGCTCAGAGTCTATTACGTGTGGTGAAGATGGTATTTGGGATTTGGGGAACTTATTGTGCATGCTTGTCCAGAAAGTTTAAAAGACATTTTTTGGGAGGATTTCTTTTTTCATTAAACAGTATTCCTTCTTAGTCCTGTTCAACTTATAAGATTCTTTTTGCTTGAAATTCTTGTTTAATATTGTTAATCTGACACTCATTAGATGCTTGATATAGTTTTTCCTACATTTTATTTTATTTTTTGAGACAGGTATTATTAAGGAATCCTCACTGGCCTTGAAATCACTGCATGGCTTGGGGTGACCTCAAATCTGTGACAGTTCTCCTGCTTCAGCCTCCCAGGTATTGGGATGATAGGCATTTGGCACCATACCTTGATATCTTTTCTGATTGATTGATTGATTGATTGAGGCGTGGTCTCACTGTATAGTTGAGACTGGCCTGGAGTTCACTATGTAGCCCAGGCTGGCCTCTAACTCATAGTGATCCTTCTCCCTCAGCCTCTCCAGTGCTAGGATTATGGAAGTATGCCATCATGCCCGAACCTGTTTTATTTTTAATTATGTTGCCTTTATGTTTTGTTGTATCTCTGGTAAGTAGCAAATAACTGTATTATTTCCTTTTTAAGTTTAATTGTGTCCTTTAATCTTTTAATAGAATAGTTTAAGCCCTTTGTATTTATTTGTAATTATTAGTTTACAATATATTTGAATATATGTCTCATCAAGTTGTTTTATAGGTTTTATGTATTTGTGAGGAATTTTCTGTTTTTTTCCCTCAATACTGGGGCTTAAACCCAGGGGTACTCTACAAGTAGCCACATCCCCAGCCATTTGTATTTTTTAGTTTGAGGTAGGATGTAGCTAAGTTGCCTCAACTGGGCTCAAGCATTTGACCCTCCTGCTTTCGCCTCCCTCAATGCTGGGATTTTAGGCATATGCCACCATGAGGGGTGTGTGTGTGTGTGTGTGCGCGCGTGCGCGCGTGCACGTGGAATGCTAGAAGTCACTCAGAGCCTCATACATACTAGGCCAGTGCTTTGCTACTGAGCTACACTACAGCCCAGGGATTTTCTTGCCTTACATTTTCTTTTGAATCAGGCTCTTTGCCTTTGTTTTATTTTATTCTGTTTATTTATTTTTGGTATTGGGAATTGAACTTACAACCTTTCACTTGCTGGGCTGGTACTGTGCTGCTGAGCTACATCCCTGACTGATTTTTGTATTTTGTTTTTGTACTGGAGAGTGAACCAAGGAAGCAACAAGGTATACTTCCAGCCCACTTAGTTGTCTGTCTGTCTGTCTGTCTGTCTGTCTGTCTGTATTTTGATATGGAATCCTGCTAAATGGTGCTGATTTGGGCTTAAATTTGCAATCCTGCCTCAGCCTCCCAGGTCACTGGGATTACTGGTATGCACCGTGCTGTCTTTCCTTTTGTTTTTCTTTTTGTCCTTTCTTCCAAAACTGAAGACAGCTCTTGTTATATTCTGGCTCCTCTGACATTCTTCTTACAGAAGTTGAGATTGCATTTCCTTCCTCGTAGGCTGGCCTGACTCAATTTAAAAAACAAATCAAGGTCTACTGGACATTTCGTAGAAGATCAGATATAAAAACTGGTTGGGGTCAGTGAGATAGCTCAGTGGTCTAAAGAGCCTGCTTAGGCAAGCTTAGGCAAGCTTAGGCAAGTGCACAGACTGCAGTTCAATCCCCAGCACCACGTGCTGCACCAGCCCCATCCCCAGCATGTGCTGAGCCAGCCAGAGACCAGGCATAGTGCCACACACCTGTAATCCCAGTGCTGGGGAGGCTGGAAGCAGAAGGATCACTGTGAGTCCGAGCTGCTTAGTGAGACCCTGTTATAACTAAATACATTTTTTAAAAATCTACTAAAAATAAAACTTACATTTGTGTTAGATGTGATAGCACACACCTGTAATGCCAACACTGGGGAGGCTGAGGCAGGGGACTCATTACTAAGTTTGAGGCGAGCCTGGGCTACACAGTGAGTTGAAGGTCAGTCTCAAGTACATAGTGAGACTGAGTCAAAACGAAAACAAAAAAATGCAAAGCAAAAAGAAATTTCTGAGGGGAGTGGTGGGATATAACTCAGCAGCACAGTGCCTGCGCAGCAGACACAAGGTTGTGAGTCCAATTCCCAGTGGAAAAGAAAAAACAAAAAAGCTTCTAACTGAAACGCTTAAGTCATAAAACTCTATGGTAAAGGATTTTCTCAACTTCTTTCCAGAACATAACTATGTCTCTTAAGTGGGGATAATTTTGTAACTAGGCCAGAACTTTATGGGAATGTGGCTCCTGGCTTTTCCTTCCTGTCGAGGAAATCGTTTTGTTAGGACTCATGGTGGCATATGGAGTTTTGAACACTGGCAGGAAGTGAGTGAGTCAGCTTCTAAATAGGAAAAGCAAACTATGGCATGAATAAGGAACTCAGGAAAGGAAGGATTTCAGTAAGCCGAGATATGAAATGGTGATCCTATCCTAGGTGTCCACACTTTTATCTTTTAGTAAATTGAACCACCAGTAGGATAAAGGTCACCTCTCAGAGAAGGCTGTGAGGTTTTCAGGTGGCTAGACTCCGTCCTATCTCCTCTGCTCTGGGTTCTACACAGTTCTTTTTCTACATTCCATACAATTCAGTATTTTTTCCATCTTTACGTAATCCATTAATGAGTCCAGATTCATTAAGATATTAGAAGAGAAGGGCCAGGGATATAACTCAGCAGCATGGCACCTGCCTGGCAAGTCCAATTCATTCATATATCCACCTAGTAGGATTAGCCACAGCTGTCCCCATTGGAACTTCAAATGATAGAAGGTACAAATACAGAAAGTGGTGCCTGCACAGTAGCTGTGGGGGACGAGCAAGGGGACAGTGGCTACTGCAGGCTGCTGCGGCCATCCATGGAGGGGCTGGTCTTCCTGCCTCTTTCGTGCTCCTCGTTTATTATTTGGTCTCTGTTGTGGCAGAGCTCACAGAGGTATCCTCCAAAGCTTTGTTGGGAAAATGTGGCAGAGCTTCGACCAGCTTATCTCCCCTTCCTGCTCAGAACAAGCTGCTATGTTGGGTGATCACAGAGAAGTGGAGATGGATGCTCCAGAGCCCCATGGCTGTGGTGCGGAGCGCCAGATGGAGTGAGGGGCCTTTGGGGAGGTCAGCTGCAGAGGTCCCATCTCTGGCAGAGCACACCAGCATCCCGAGCCCAGCTGTCCCCTGCATTTGTTGTCCCCTGTGCCCTTGTAAACATCATCAGATGGTTTATGCACTGAGTTTGGGGTCACTTTTCACACAGCCACACTGAGGACAACATGCTGCGACTGTTAGCAATTTCTCCTCTGAGCCAGTGTGCAGTTTGCTGGTCTGGGGAGCTAGGCCTGGGCAAGGAGATGCCATTGGAGGGGAGATTGCTCTTCTGGCACCAGGTGTGGCATCAAGCTGTCTTCTGCTGTGGACTTTAGAAAGAGCACTTTGGCCTTGGCTGGGGCTTATAGGTTTTTCCAGGTTGGCTTCCATGAATCTCTGATTGGGGTTGCTGGCCATGAGGTAGGAAGTTTGCGAGGATACTGATGTTCTGATTTTATTTTTTGCATTGCTAGGGATTGAACTCTGGACCTTATGCATGCTAGTCAGGCTCTTATGCCACTGAGCTGTCTCCCCGGCCTTTGGGTATTGATTTGCTAGCACTGGCCTGAATGGTTGTGCTGCCTAGCAGCCAAAGTGAACTGCATCCCAGGTCCTGTCAGATCCTGTCTGGCTCAAGGTTCTGTCTCCATGATAGATGAGTGGGCAGCACTTTGGGCTTCTAAGCCAGCCAGAGGACAAGCCAAACAGAGGTGTGTCCATGGGCTGCTGCCAGGCACCCTTGCTTATTCTTGGTATTCAGTGGTTCTGAGTGAGGTATCTGCGTGGGCAGCAACACATGCATGCACATATATGTAGTGCAGTGAATCTTTATTGCATGTAGTGCAGTGCAGAGTGCTTCAGTGGACTGTGTCCATGTCTTGGCGGTGGACAGAGAACAGCAGAGCTGCCCCAGGTGAGGACAGTGCCTGTTCCTCTATCTGGTCACTCCTACTTTGTATTCATAAACTTTCTGTTGTTGGGACGAAATACCTTGCATACACAGTTTATTTTTACTTTTTATGTATTTAGTACAGGGTCTACAGGGTCTTACTATGAAGACTGGACTCGTAGTGATTCTCCTGTTTCCAGCCTCCCAAGTGCTGGGATTACAGGTGCGCACCACCATGTCTAATCTCAATCGCCATCTCAATGCACCCCAGGGGCGCGGCTGGCACGACATGCATGGGATTGAGCCCCAGCCCCTGCATTCTGCCTCAGCATGTACTTTAGTCCACTGAGCTATCTGGCCAGCCTTGCATAAACAATTTAAAGGAGGAAAGGTTTATTTTAACTCATGGTTTCACAGGTCTCAGTCTGTGATTGCCTGGCTCCGAGGCAGAAACATCATGGTAGGCTGGGCCTGGTGGCCCTCACCTGTGGTCTCTCGGGCTTAAGGCAAGAAGATTGTCTGGGCTATGCAGCGCGTGAAGAGAGCCGCCTCCCATCTTAGCGTAGCCAGGAAGTAGAGTGACAGGGAAAGAGCGCAAGAAGGGATCTGTCCTTCAAAGCCATGCCTTAAGTGGGCCACTCCGTCCGGGTAGGTTCTGCCTCCTAGCAGTGCGTTCAGCTGTGAACTCAGGGAGTTAACCCACTGAGAAGGGTAGCAGCTTTATAATCCCCCGGCCCACTGGGGTTGGCCCTCACACACCTCGGCAGCTAGGGCCTGGTTCCTGAGCTTCGTAGAATGGAACTGCAGATTAAGAGCTTCGGTGTGTTTGACTTCTCTCACTACAATGTTTTTGAAATCCCTCCATTCTTTTGTGTCTATAAATCATGGTTTTTTATCCTCCCTGAGTAGTAACTTCATTGAGCAAGTGCACTGTAACTGATCCAGCTGTCTGGTGATGGGCACCTAAGTTGTTTCCAGATCGTGGCTGCTACAAGCCCTGACCTCAGCAGGAAGGTCCCCACCCATTTCCATTGCCTCTACCTTGGGTGCATACATGGGAGAGTTGCTGGGTCACGTTCATTGAACTTTGCCAGAAACTTACAAACTGGTCTCACCAGCTTGTTTGCCCAGTGCCATGGGAGAGTTCAGGTGACTCTGGGTCCCTAGCCCCTCCTTCTAGGAACAGAGCAGATCTCACCAGGCTCTGATTGACAGCTCCCAAGTGACTTCCTGTGGAGTACCTTGTGTGCTTTTGCTCATGTGTAGGTATATTTTCTCACATGAACTCTCTGCTCACATAATTTGTTTTGAAAACCAGTCTTATTCTTTAAAGCTATCAGGTTAGCAGTGTGACTTAGAAATAGAGTACTTGCCTAGCATGCTCAAGGTCCTGGCTTTGATGCCAGCCATACACACACACACACAAAAGATCATGCTTACAGTTCACCATATATGTGTGTTTTTACTTTTTTTTCTCTCAGTCAGTGGCTTGCCTTTTCATTTTTCTCATAGATGTCTTGGAGAGAAAAAGAGTTTTGCTGTTTCTCGTTGTTTCTGAGTGCCTTTCGCGTGCTTGCATGCCCAGGATCTCCCTTCTGCCTTCTCATTTGCTAGCACATGGTCCCTCCTGAGCTGACTTGTGCGCAAGGTGAGGTGGGAGTTAAGGTGCACGCTCCTTGAACTTTTATCTGGGCATTCTGGCCCCATTCGTTAATGATACCCTGCTTGTGCCTTCAAAGAGCCCCGACCCGTATGTGGACTCATGATGGCTCCTAACACCATTGCTGTGTGCAGCTTTAGGTCACAGCAAGGAGCTGGAGAGGTTAACATGAGCAGCCATGTAATCATTCACTTCCCCTTTGGCCTGCCTGACCCCCATTCACAGTGGCAGGTCCTAGAGGTGCTGAGAGAAGCAAGGTGTTGCTGCAGAGTGGGCTTGCCCTGCGGGTGACAGGGCTGGTGGCACAGTGAGGTGAGGCCCAGAGGCCAACAGAGGGCATTTGGAGCTCCAGGCTTGGGAGCAAGCCTGTCTGTTCCAGAGAGGGGCAGGCAGAGGAAAGGGAAAGAGCTGTGGTGGAAAGGGAAGACAAGCTTGTGCTTCAGCCTCAGCCTCCAGCTTCCTGACAGAGGGTGAAGGAAGAGCCAGGCTGCACAGGACTCCAGGCCTTGGGCACCCCAGCCCTGGCAGAGGAAGCGCCTTCATGCCCTTGCTTAAAGCATAGCCGTATGGTAAGCAGTGCTTGCCTCCTGACCCTTGCTCAGCCTTCTGTCATTCTAGAGAATGGGCTATTGGAGGCACCAGGGGCCTCGGAGGTTCTGATCCAGCCATGAGTTTGATGCGGGGTGGGGTGGTGGGGCAGAAGGGACCAGGGACCAGCATGCCTACTGGGGCTTCTTGTGTTCTACCAGGACACTTTCTAGGGCATACCAGCTTCATTGGGGCCCTCCCTGCCCCCCACCCCAGGCCTCCTGCTCAGAACTTGCTCTAAGAGCTACAGGTAGGGTTCAGAGTCTGGGGTACTGGGTGGTTAGAGCCCATGACAGATTCTACTGGGACAGAGTTGGATGAGACCACTTGGGAGGTTCAAGGGCCTAAACGCTTACTGGACAAGCTCCACCTGACAGTGATAAAGCCCCTCACTAGCCCAGGAGGAAGGACTGGATCCTCCTCCAGGCTAAACTGCAGTCCCTAAGGCAAGATCTAGAATCCACTAGTCCACCCCACTGCACTCAGTGACTTTATCTACAGCTTCACCCTTCCAGCTGTGTGGCAGGGCTCTGAGGAGGGAGTGTGAACCTTGAGTAGGCCACAGTAGTCTAGGTTCTGCGTACAGAGAGGAAAGGGTTGCCAAGGGTGCACTCTGAGATAAGTAGTAAGTAGCTACATGTATTGAAAATCTCTAGGACATCCGAGGTGCCCCTGGATGGCACCTGGACGATGGCAGCAGCTAGAACAAGGGACAGAAAGGGCCGTGATTACCTGGGCTTTGAGAATGTAAACCCCGGGCACCTCTGGCCTGGGTGCCTCCTCCTGTCGAATCTCTCTCTGACGCCTGGACTCTTTTGCTTAGGGTGGCCATTCTTAGGCTTTGGTTATTTTATTTTGTACCTCCTTTAAGACAATGGAAACCTAGATAACCATCAAAGTGATGCTTACCGCTGAATGCAGGAAAGGAACGACTCACTCAGCTCCCATTGCTAACTGTAGTGGGAGGGCACGGGTGTGAGAGCGCTGCCTAGGTGGGTCACCCAGAGCCACTAGGGCCAGCTGAGCTGACACAGTTGCCTCGCGGGTAAGCTGTGTCCCTGACCCCGGGGCCCCCACTCCGCTGGGGTGCTGGTGAACAGGTCTGGGTTTTCTAGCAGGTGCCCAGTGTGGCAGAGGCTGAGCAAGGGTGGGCAAGGCTGAGGCGCTTATGACCCTCGGAAGAGTGCCTAGAGGGGAGCTGGACTTGGCCCAATTGAAGCGGAGGCCATGTGCATATAATGTGTTTCTTTTTAATTTGATAAAACATAAACATACAATATTTGCAAACAGTATAAGGCACTTCACATCTTAAAAAATAGTCATAATTGCTTACATTTGTTCTATTTGTATTTTATGTGTGTGTGTATGTTTATAAAACCTGGAGAGTAAGGTATCACACTCCCATATCTCCTAACATTTCAATGTTTATTTTCTAAGAAAAAGTACGTGTCAATTATTAAATCAGAAAATTGGATAGTGATAACAGTAGTACTGATACTCAACATTTATTTCTGTATTTATTATTTATTTTTAATGTATTTGGTACAGGGTCTCACTATGCAGCTTGGGCTTGTAGTGATCCTCCTGTTTTGTTTTGCCTTTTTCAGCCTCCCCATACTGGGATTTTAGGCATGTGCTGACCCTTAAACATTTCTTAAGTGTTGTGTTGTCTACATATATATGCTTGGTACCAGGGGGCAAGCCCAGGGCCTCCAGCACTCTGGGCTAGGGCTCTGCCACTGAGCTGCACTCATCTTTCTCAAGACAGGTTTTCAACATGTTGCCCAGGATAACCTTGAGCTCTCTATATAGTGTGCGCTGCTGTGCTAGGTTTATTTTTCTGTTCTCTTCCTAGGCCCTGAGGATAAGTTCTTGGGCATCCTTTGTTTCCTCTGGTATTACCTGTCCCCTTCCTTTCTGAAGAGTGCAGAGTGATCACTACAAGTCCTTTGTTTGGGTCTGCGCAGTCCTTGCGTCGTGTTGAGACCCAAATCTTTGTCAGGAGGGCTGTGTCCCCTCTGGTGCTTGTTGCAGGTGGTGATGTCCCTCTGTTGCCTCTGGCTATGTGCACCCTATTGCTTGACCCATTGGAAGGGGGTTCCGGGGTGGTGCCACTTTCCCTGGCTGTGTTGGTTGGTCTGTGTTCTGGAGTGACATTCATCACAGGAGTTGGAATCAGGGAGGTCCCTGGAGGGGTCTGGCTTGGAGGAGTGGGCTGAGTCTGGCCCCCCTTGATTCCCAGTACATAGCATTTTCTGGAAGTTGGAAGTGAGGGTGAGGGGGCACACAGGACACTTCCTCTGGACCCAGGCTCCCAGAAGGCAGAGTGTACTTTATTGGGATGGGAGGCTGTTGGAGGAGGAGAAGAAAGCAGACTGGGCCAGGTGTGTGAAATGCCTACTTGACAGCAGAA